>PVJI01006284.1:0-87942 GCA_004026765.1 Micronycteris hirsuta | reverse complement strand
CAGATTAGGGCGGACACTTTGGAGTACAGATTCAAATCTTTGTTAGCTGGTAGGGGACATTGGTCAGTAAATGAATGCCAGCTCTGGGTCGTCCAGGTCCCGTGCACAAAATTTCCTGTTGCCCCTTCTGGGAGTCTAGGGTTTCAATCTATGCTGCCCACGTGATGAGGGAAGCTCCAAGTTGGAGAAGTGAAGTGGGCCCAGGTTGGTGGTGCCCCCTGGTGGCTGAAAGAAGCAGACACAAATTCTCTTGGAGAACCATGTGCTCCGTCTGATTTGCTAAAGAGAAACTACAAAAATCACCCTCAAAGCAGTGAGTCACGATGAGCAAGAGTCAGCAGCGACACCAAGCAACAGAGGTCAACCAGGGTTTCTCGATCTCGACACTATTGACATTTTACACCAGATCATTCTTAATCTGCGGGGCCGTCCTGTGCCTGCCTGGCAGCGTGCCTACTCTCTCTCCACCAGACGCCAGCAGCCCATGTGCACACACGCACCGCACGCCGCACACCACACGCACCGCACGCTGCACACCGCACACCACACGCACCGGTTTCCACAACCAAAAATGTTTCCAGACCTTTCCAACGTCCCCAGAGGGCATGACTGCCCCCCCCTTGAAGACACTGATTGAGATCTTCAATGACTTCAAATATTAGAATAACGAGCTAGGTCAAAACTGTGTCTGAAGCGCTTAAAGGTGCAGAAGGTAGAATGGAAAAAAAATGACAAAGGACTAAGAGACAACCAAAAGGTACAGGCATATAAAGTGGCTCAAGTCAAATGTCTAGAAATGCAAAAAATATAATCTTTGAAATTAAAGTCTCCATGGACGTGTTAGACACAGATACAGAACGAATGAATGAATTAGAAGAGAGATTTAAAGAAAGTACCCCAAGTGCAACAGAGGAGCCAGAAAAAAAAATGTGAGAGGTTAAGCCACACCGAACTGGAGCTTCAGAAAGAAAGAACAAAGAGAATGAGAGAGATGTGACGTTTTCAGAGATCATGCCTACGGCTTTTCCGTACCCACGCACGCAGGGAGTCACAAAGATACTACGGAGGCTGGAAAGTGCAGGTTGCTGTGAGTTGGATGAAGAAAATCTGAGTACCGAGCCCCAAGGACTCACCACTAAAACTGGGACACCAGTCCAACCCAGCGGCCCATGCTCGCGTCCGTGGCACAGGTGTGGGGGCCCGATCAATGGAGGAATCCCCGTGCACAGGTGACCTGAGCTTGGCCTTGAAGGATGTTGAAGGATATGCATTCCATGTTGAATCAAGAGACTTTGAGCTGAGCCCTTTGTTTTACAGGACGACAGGGGAGATTAACGGGAGGTGGGGTGAGGAAGGGCAGAGAGGGAACAGGGCGGTTTTCTAAGCAGGGGGAGGAGCTCGAGCAAAGGAATGGAGGTAAGAGTAACCACTTCAGGAGCAGAGACCAAGGGAACCCTGTGTGATTGGATTGGGGAGCGTTTAAGGGAACAACTACACACCTGACTAGGTGGACAAGGTAGAACCAGCCTAGGAAGCCCCTGAAGAGACAGGCAGGTATGTTTGGACCTGAAACTTTAGGCCAGAGGTTGACAGACGAGAGCCCGTGGGCCAAATCTGGCCCATTGCCTTTTTTGTAAATAAAGTTTTATTGGAACACAGCCACATTCATTCATTCACAGATCATCTATGGCTCTCTTTGCACTACCACAGCAGAGATGAGTCGCTGCAAAAGACACCATATAGCCCTTGAAAACCTAAAATGTTTCCTCTCTAGCTCTTTGCAGAAGAAAAAAAAAATTTACTGATCCTTGATCTAGGCAGGGCAGCCAGCCACAGGGCTTTTAGTCAAAGACCAAGGCAAAGAGGACAAACCGGAAGTGGCTGAAAGATGGTGTGCGCTGCAAGAGGAGGGAGACATGTGCCTAACTTGAGTTGAGTTCCGACTGTATACCGTGTCCCTGCCCACATGATCATTATCACTTCTCACACCCATTCTGCTGAGAAACTGCCGCTAACTTTTTTTTTCAGAGATGAGGAGAAGGGGATCCAGAGAGCTTAAGTAACTTACTTCAGGTCAGCCAGTGTGTGAGGCAGAGCTCAGAGTCAATTTCATGTTGGTCCATCTCCAAAACCAATGTTTTTCCCACCATACCTGCCTGCTTTTCAAAGCACTGCGTATCCCAGGCAGGAGGGGACGGCCCCGGGCCGACGAATTGGCCACTGTATGTCACAGCCAGCAATAACCCAAATTGGTGAGGTGGTCAGTGTTTCCCTCGTCTCTTGAAGAAAGATCCTGGGGCCCACTGCGACCTGGAGGGGGAACCTCTACTCTAAAAACTGCTCCCAACGTGTCCAAACATTGACTTTCCTCAGCTTCCCGTCACCACCAGCCCCCAGAGCCGCTGGCCAGGGCCAAGAAAGCCCATCACACATCTTCCCTCAAGCCTTGTCTCATGGCCCAATGCTCGAGGCGGTTGGGCGATACCATCTCCCCATCTATGAAAAAAACATGAGGGCCGGCAGCCCTGAGCAGCGCCACCCACGAGAGATGACCCAGTTGATTTGCAGCAGAGTTGCAACACCACCTCGGCTCCTGCCCCAGCTGGATCCCAGGCCCTGGAGCAAAGCTGATCAGGGCGCTTCCACGCCAAGCCTGGCTCCTGTTCCTCCCGTGACTAATTTGAATCCTCCCCTGACAGCTACCATGACCGCTCTGTCCAGATAGGGCCTAACAGACCTGCTTCTCGGTTTCTGCGGTTAAACTGGTTCTTGAAACTTCCCCAGAGTGCAGTAGGGTGGAGTCTGTCTGTGGGGAACTGGAACGGGGATTGAGCTGGTTGAAATTGTGAGAAGCCAAGAGAAAGAGGTTAGGAGAGTGCAAATGCTGCCTAAGGTTTGGGTCTTCTAGATTGGTGTGAGGCCCAGTGAAGTGCCCCCCGCGGATCGCAGAGCCCACGCCACATAGCCTCTGACCTCCAGTGTGTCCATGAGGAGATGGATGCAGACAACCTCCCCAGGGTAAATGGCAGGAACCCTGTGACCCCAGGCCTCCTGACAGCCTTCCACAGGCAATTGCTACAACCTCCTACTCTCCTGCCTTGGGAAATAGTCAGAGGTTCATGGCAGCCCCAGGGAACACTGGACCCGCACCCGCTTGTGTGCTGCGGTGCTGGCTGTCCCAGCAGCCCTCCTCAGACATGGCCTGCTGGCTCCTGTCTGTAACCACAGGGGATGCTCACATGGAGGACTAGAAGGAAAGGGACGGTTGGGGTGGATGGCAGGACAGGAAATAGGAGAAGAGATTTAATGAGCATCTACTATATGCCAAGCTCAGCACTGGGCACACACAAATATCCCATTTATTCCTTACCTGGTGAGTAGGTGTGACTTATTAGACTTCCACGTGTGCCCCTGGGGCCCATCAGAGCACTGATGTTAAGGGCTGTGGAGCTCCTCCCCCAGGACCCCAGCTCTGCTGCCAGTGGCCATGTGATCTCAGTGTCCTCATCTAAAACGCAGGGATTAAAAACCATGAATCATTTCCTATGGCATTACAATCCTTAAATGAAACAATTTATATAAAGGACTTAGACTAACACCTGATAATAGAGAGTAAAATACGGGTCTTAACTAATTGTGATTTTTAAAATCATTATCATCCTTTTACTGTTCAGAAAACTGAGGCTCCAGAGAGAAACAATGACCTACCCAAGGTCACACAACTAGAGAATGGCAATGCCTGCCATTCACTTCCAGGCACTGGCATCTATGTGATGCCAATACCCCACAGTTGAAGATTCTGAGTCCACCAGATTTGAGAAAGAAGGAGAAACTTGGGTGCCACTGAGCCCCAGGGAAAGGTCACTGCAAGGGCAGCTACCACAGGCTGTGTCTGTCCCCTTAGAAGGGAGTGAGTCAACCTCAAAACGTCTCAGGGTAAGGTACCCTGGGAGAGGCACGGGGCTTCCCTGCACCCCCAGGGCCTGAGGGGAACCCAGGAGGAGAAACAGCCCAGAGAGACTGGAGTCTGCAGACATGATTCTGCAGAAAAGTCGGGAAGAACACTCCACCCCTCAGAGGGTAGGGCCCGTGGTAGGGAAAGAGCCTTGGCAACAGATAAACAAGAATGGCCAGCACCCACAAGGTACTGTGGCACTAAAGCATCGCACACCAGCCCAAGATCGAAGTGGCAGAAGCCCTTTCCTCAGCAAGCCCACACCCAGCTGCAAACCGGGCCAGGAAGAAGGTACCCAGGCACCCCGGGCATCCATTTTTCCAGCTGTGAAATGTGGGCAACCAGACCCAGCTCCCAGGACAGTTTTAAGGACTGAGGTTAGATCACAGGGTGGGGTACAGAGTGTGAGCACCCTTCCCCATTCAGAGCAAGGATGAGGGACACTTCCTCATGACCTTCTGCTCCCCATTGTGCCTCTGAAGCTTCTGCCCAAAACTGTCTCCTGCTTTCTCAGAGAGCTGGGCTCGAGATGGGTTTCTACAGGGCTGCTTAGACCCAGGTGCCTGGAGGGCAGAACCGAGCCTTTTCACACACAGATGCGTTCCCCACCTCCCTAGCATGGCTTGCTGGCCCCCACCTGATGGAGGGTAATAGTGCAACTTAAACACTCCTGGGTAGGTCCAGCCGCTGGCCTTGTCATCGTGTCCTGGGGACCGATGGACAGTCTGAACTCCTTAGACAGGAAATCACTGACTGCGTCCAAAGGTAGTGAGTTCTCCACCATCAGTGGTTAGAGGCCAAACCCACTCAGAGAGGAGGTTGCAAAGGGGAATCTGTCCTTGAAAAGAAGCCAGACCTGCAGGCTTTGAAACACTCACAGGTCAGCCAGAGCCTCTGATGCTGCGTTGTTGGACGTCACGGCTACTGTGCAGGCAGAGCTCAAAGCCTCCTTAAAAAAAAAAAAAAAAAAAAAAAAAAAAGCTATCTGCTTAATGAATGCATTAGGGCATCCAAGTTCAAAGCCAGTACAATACTGGCATGCAGGGAGGAGAGAAGAATGGGGAAACAGTATGGGAACTGGGGGCCCCCTGAGGCCAGCAGACTTTTCTACAAATGAACCTCCTCACTTCCTGGGATCCCTGAGACCTGCCCCCACCCCCACCCCCAGCCATAGAAGGCTGGCTGGGGTCCATTCCAGCGCCTCCCCAGGCCCGAGTTGTGAGGAAGAGGGCTAAGCACTCACTCACTCCCAGCGCGTCTGGATTCCGTAATTGTTGTTCTCAAGAATCTGTCAGAGGCGTTGAGGGGCACCGAGGCAGCTCTGAGAAACAAGCAGACAGCAGTGAAGGGAACCAAAGCCTCAATTACTGGGGACCGGAGACTTTGAAGAGATGGTTTAATGAAAAGGTGCTGTCAGGAGCTTACTGTGTGAAGCAGGAGGGCGGCCTGCCCTCACCTGCTTTTCTCCGCATTCCCTCCCTTCCTACTTAGCCAGGAGCCGCTGCCCAGCTGCGGACCCCGGGGCCCCCGTGCCCCAGGGCCTCCGTGCCCGAGTAGGAACTGCTGCAGGGCGGAGAGCAAGGAGCCACAGCGCCAGGGGCACAGGCCGATTTCTGGGAGCCCCTGCTTGTCACCCTGAATCCCCGCATCCGTCCCCGGACCCAGGCTGTGACCCTGGGTTCTGGACCCATGCTCCCCAGGGATGCACCATCCCTTCTTCCAGATGGGATGGCAATCCTGCAGCCACCATATTTTTCTGTCATTCCTTGTTTGACCAAGGGGACTTTGGGCATGGAATTAATCTTTAGTAAGTACTTACCTTGACAAGTAACTTTCTGATTGAATCTTCAAATGACCCTTTGATATGGGTACCGTCGTGGTTCTCACTGTGCCTGTGAGGCAGCCGAGACCCGGAGGGGAGGGAGGGGGCAGCGTGAAGTAGTGACTTGGGTCGCACAGCTAGGGAGTATAGCAAGGACTTGCACCAGGCAGGCTGGCTTTGGAGGCAGACTCACACTTCCCTCCTTGTCTGGCCCTCTCGAATGCTGACGCACCATCTGGCCAGCCTTCCAGACTACTCTCCTGATGCTTCACCACTGGCCCCACCTCGACCCTCTGGTGCTTCCCCTTCAGGCCTGCTCCCAGGCTCGGCCTCCCCCTCTGCAACTAGCTGTCCCTGGCCTTGACCGTTTTCCTGGCTTCTGGAGCTGCCGCCACCTACAGGCCTCAGGTGCAAAGACGCTTGAGCTCTCACAGGATCTTGGGGGAGAAGGGCGGCCTGGGACCCCCGCAGCACCCGGCGTGCTCTGCCATGTGGAAAAGCGATGGCCAAGGGCTGGAAGTTTCCGTTCTGGGGCGGTTTGCCTCTGGGGTGTTTTGCAGTGATAATCTGGACCCCTCGAGACAAGCAAAGGGGTGGCGGGTTGAAGGGGAAGTGCACACGGGCGGTGGGAGGCGCAGAGAAGGGCTCCAGGAGGGACCTTACCTTCTGGGACAAGCCGGTCTCCTGGGACATCTCTGCCTAAAGAGGGGAATGAATTGAGCTCAGAAAGAATACCTCCCGTTCTTGTACTGCCTTTCATTTCTAGCTCGGCAAAGACTTTAATGAGGGTTCCATAATCCAGCTGGAGGAAGGCCAGGAAGCCACGAACGCCCGTGTGCTTTCCAGCTGCGACGGTCTCTCCTCCTCCAAGGAACAGGGGCTCTCAGCACGGAGCAGTGGGGGGCTGAGACAGCGGCCACCTCTGGGGACAGACAGATTTAGAATCTCCAGCCGACGTTCAGACTGAGCTGCACAGCCGGGCATTGTCTGCCAAGGGACCGGTTTGGACTGAGGCAAAAGACAAGTCCCAAACGCGGGTTTGATTTCTAGACTTGCCACATCCCCGGGCCCCAGTGTCTGCTGATGTGTGTTCAGGGAGGGAGAGGAGGGGGCCAGAGAGTGGGGTTCCCTTTTCACCCACTGAGAGAAAGGTACTGTGCAAGGTGCTGCTCCTGAAGCGGGCCCTCCGCTCCGGGTGGCCAGTTATATTCTCTCCTCATGAAGGAGGACACGTGCTCAGAGAGGGAAACCCAGCGCCTTCACACAGCTGGGTGCAAAGCAATGACAACGACACCAACAGGACAAAGTGCTTGCCCGGAACTCGAACCTCACCAAAAGACCATCGGGAAGGCGTCATCATCCCTGCTTCACGGGCGAGGAAACCGTGATCTGCAACTCCCGCCCAGTGCCCGTGGCACCGCTGTCTTTCCTCTTCACCTGACCTCTTCTGCTGAACCAAGAGCCCGTGCAGCTTAAGCGGAACCGTCTCTGTGCCCCAGAAAGTTGGCGTCACTGTTCCCAGAGGGGCAGAGCTCAGCGGAGCAAATCCCGGGGTTGGGGAGAGGGAGCGGGGACTGGTTTAGCTGTGAACAGAGAGTGGATAAATGGGTGGGAGGATAAAGAACAGATGAATGGTTGAGGGAGGGAGAGACAGACAGACAGACTCAGAGGTAGGGATGGAGAGAGAAACTGAGGCAGGGAGACAGCTGGAGGGAAAGGAGGGCACCAGGGAAGTAGTCTGCCACTGGCAGGACTGCTGGCGGCGGGGCGGGCCTGGTGAGCCCAGTGAGAGCCTCCTGCCGCTGGTCCTGGCGGCCCCCGTGGAAAGGCTGTGCGAGGCAGGGACCTCAGCGCGCCCTGGTCGTACGTCACCGTGCCAACAGCAGCACGGCGGCCCCTCTGCACTTCCACGTGCTCCGCCGCGGTTGTTCGTCACCCCCCCTAAAATAAGTGGGTTAGAGACCGGAAACTTAACCCAGAGGATGAGGCCCCCCAGAAGCTGGTGCCTCATGGAGCCTGGAGCCCCAGCTCGGGGGGTTCCACCATTTGGGCCAGGGGGGCTCTTGAGGTCAGTGAAGGAACAGAGGACCTAGACCCGAAGAAGGCATTGGGTACAGAAGCCTTTCCCACCTGGCTGAGAATTCCAACTGAATAAGATATGGGAGCCTGGGCTGCCCCCATCTCCATCTGGGTGGCCACACCCCATGGGCGCCTCATCTTCCCCACAGTCTGCTCGGATCTCGTCCCAGCTCTCAGGGGCCTGCTGCGTACCAGCCTCGCCATCCCCCACACCTGCTCGCCCCCTGCAGGTCCTGCCTCCTCCCGGAGCAAGGCTGGGGGTTTGGGCACCGTGTGGGTGGGGGATCCGGCCCTTCACTGCATCAAAGCTGCTCCTACGTGGTCACTGCATCGCGTGTTCACACAGGACACAGTGATGGCCCTGCCCTCACAGAGCTCACCGTCCAGCATGGGGTGAACACGCGTAAGATTTTACCTGACCCGTGGCCGCAAGAAACCACTAGCCTGCCCGCCCCCTAGGTCTGAAGCCCCTGAGCACCCTGGCTGGTCCTCCGCAGTCTGCACACACACAGCAGTGAGCCCCAGCCCCCCACAGCATGCCCCAGGGTCCCTGTGTGTGTTTGCCTGCTGTCTCCCAGGGGGTGACCTGAGTGAAGGGCAGCGGAGGAAGCTTGCTGAATCCGGTTGGGAAGTCCAAGTTCGTAAGAAATCTTGTCCTCTCAATGCTTCCTCCTAGCCTGGGACTCAGACACCGCCTCCGCTCCTCACCCAGGCACCGCCACTGTCCCAGGCCCTGCCCCTCCTCTCTGCCCCCCTGGGGGCTGGGGCTCACAGGCCGCTCCCACCAGGGCTCAGGAGAGATCTGAGGCAGGGGTCAGGAGACTGAAATTTGAGACCTGCCTCTGGCTCTCCCCGCTGTGTGGCCCTGGATGAGGGACTGAAGCTCTCTGGGCCTTAACCCCTTCCCTGACCTGTAGAGGTAAGATTCTGTCCTTCCCTCACGGGGACGGCGCGTGGACTGAACAAGGTGGTGTGCAGACAGGCAGTCCCACGCACAGCAGTGACCAGTCCCCGGCGCCGCTCAGCCAACTCCAGCTCCAATTATAAGCTGTTCTAAAGCACTTGGCATAGAGTAAATACTCCACAAATAAGCACCATACAAGTGTAAATAATTATTAATTATTACGATGACTAATCAGCATTATTGTTGATAATAAACCATTAAGAACTGCTATGCAAACACCAGCGCCCCACTCAATCTATCTGTACATGGCTGTCACTCCTCAACCACAGACAAACGTCCCTCACCCGGAGGGAGTGCTGGCCCCGCGCTGGCAGGCAGGGAGCACTGTTCTGCCCTCCCGCCCCCTGCCCCATCTCCCCCTCCCACCTGAACAGCACTGCCAGGCTGGACAATCACCCAAACACATCCACCCTATCTGGCTGTTTAGGCTGCTTAGGGCTGGGTCTGCTTAGCCACCCTGCCTCTGGGGTGTTAAGTATTTTGGATATCACCTCAACAAGAGCCCCCCTTTGCAATTCTTTGACTCCTGACTCACAGGCAACACGGTAAACCTGAGTGAGAAAGTAACCTGGGGAAATCCCAGGACAGGCCCCAGAACCCTGCCTGCGGGGGAGGGCAGATGGGTAATGAGCAGGCTCTGCGGGGCATGTAAATCTCAGCACCATCCTGCAAAAGGAATCAGGGCCAGGCGTGCAGAGAGCTCAGCTCCACCATCACGGGAGCTCAGCAAATACACAGACGGATGCAGGGACGGATGGGTGCGAGGGAGGGTATTAATCATGTCTTTTTAATTTTCTGTACTTCTGATGCTTTGACCTCTGGGGCCTTGTGGACTCTAGAGAGACTGCACCTCCTACATCTAGTCAGTTTCTAGAGCTCGTAAACAACTTGCTAGGGAGTGCACCGCTTCAAAGGCAAACCAACCCAGCCAGCGCCCCCCTCCACCTCCTTCAGCAGGCTCTCACACTCCAGGCAGTGACTCACCTTCCCCCATCACCCACAGCCAGGTACTAGATGACTAGGGACAGCCCCTGTGCCACAGAGCCTGCTGAACTTACTCAGACTAGCTCATCCTAAACCCGCTCGCCCTGCCCTACCCCTTCTTTGCCTGGGAACCCACAATAAAGACTCTTGCCCACGTTTCCCCCTTACTCCCTTTGCTTCCTGCCTGATGCTGGTACTTCCCCACATGGCCCTGCCTAGGGCGACATGCCCCTCCTTTTCAGAACCCTGAGTAATACACTCCCTTCGCAATGGCTGGTGGGAGGGTCCAGGGCATCTCTTGGGAGGGTTTGGGCAGGACATGCTGAATGGATGGGGCTCTGGGATGTGGTCCCCACTTCCGCCAATCAGTTCTGCTTTCTGCACTGAGGGTCCATGTAAAATTTTAAAACAGGGAGAGGTAGCGGGGGAGGGAGGAAAGGAGGGAAGGGAAGGAGGAAGGAAGGAAGGAAGAAAGGAATGAATTGACCTGGGTCTTAAGTTTCTAGAGGGATGACCTCACCCACAATGTTGCTCCCTCTTTTTAAAGAAGTAGCTTCTCCAAGCAGATTCTGCTGTGTTCGGGAGCACGTCCCTTCAACGTGCCATAGGCCAGCAATGAACAGGACATGTTCTCAGTACTTCTGGGGACAGACAGACTGGAATCTGAATTGTGACCCTGCCGATCACTGACGGTGAGACCTAGGACAACTGACTCTACCTCTCTTGACGCTTTTCCTCAACTATTACATACAGGTGCCTGCCCTCCGAGCTCTCTGATGCTAGAACGAGATGGTGCATGTTTCACCGTGCCCAGCTCAGCGCATGCGTTCCACAGATAACGAATATTATTACCCGGCTCTTCTGCAGTCCTGCACCTGCGTACCATCTGGTAGAAGGACTGTGCTATTTGGCCTAAATGTCATCCTCGTCCAGAAGCCCCTCTTTGGGTCTCCTGGTCTGCAGCCTCCCAGAAAGTTGTCCTAACCTTCTGCCAGGCCCTGGCTCAGAGTTCGGGCTCAGTGGGCAGAACACGCGCCGTCCGGTGTGAAGGAACGAGAAGGGGCCCTGCCCATCCTCTGGCCTGGAGTCACGCTGACCCCTTCCTGCTGCGGTGCCGTTTGGCTTTCCCTGCTGATTTTTAAAGTGAGGAGGGGATGGACCTTTACACTGGAATAGCATTTTGATTTCCCCATCTCCCCCATATGCCATCACTCAGTAAAAAAAAAAAAAATTTAAGCCAATTTTAAAATGGCTGCTCTTATGATGGACGAGATTAATGGATCTTGACGAGCAGCCAGCAGACCAACTGCTCCTGCAGCCATGATGAAAGCTAATAATGTAGAAAATTCTGCCAATTCTTTTAATTCATGAATATTTAAGTCTGTGAAAAATCTGTCAGATTATATCATTTTTTTCTGGTGATTTTCCGCCTAAGTACGTTCGTGGCGGCCTGCCAGTTGCTCAAGAAACTTCAACGGGAGCAAAATCATTTTTGGTGGTGGTGTTACTATGGGCTGTTGTCTTCCAGCCGAGTTTGTGTCCCCACCCAGGGTAGGGTCAGGTTTTCTTGTGGTAGCCAAAGGCACCCTTGGGATGGCCTTTGGCTATCTCAAGAGAATTTGGGATTTTACTGGGGATTTTCCCTCAGCAGATGTAGATGCTTCTCCTAACCCGAAGGCTGGCAAGGCCTTTGAGATCAGAGCCTAAGGTTTTCAAATGGTGTTCCGTGGTACCCAAGGGCTCCTCCAGGGTCCAGGGCATCTCTGGGAGGGTTTGGGCAGGACACACTGAATGGATGGGGTTCTGGGATGTGGTCCCCACTTCTGCCGAGCAGTTCTGCTTTCTGACCTGAGGGTCCATGTAAAATTTCCTTGGAAAGAAGTGTCACCCCAAATTTAAAAAATTGAAAACGAGGTGCACATGGAAACCATGGAGTTAGTGCACTCCTCCAGTGACACGTGGAGAAACTGAACTTCCACAAGAGTAAGTCATTTGTCCCTGCCACAGAGAACGGTCGTGGCGGCCCTGGGCTGCAGCCAGGGTCCTCAGCTCCAAGCCAGCGCTCTCCCCTCTCCAGCACACTCTGGCCGACCTCCTGCTGTCCCCATGGCCTGTCTGAGGACACAGGAAGTGAGGCTCAGATGGCCGCCGCTCTCTGCCACCGCCACCTCCACGCCGCCGCGGATGGGCCTCTCTGAAGCCAAGATGTTTCCTTGCGGAGACAAGAGAGAGACAATGAGAAGGGTTAGTTAGTGACTTGGGAGGGCGGGGCGGCCAGCTTCAGAGATGATTATCATTCGCACACTTGGCTGGAGGAAGGAGCGAGCTGCTTTTTATAGGAACTTCAGTTCCTCGTTTTGTTCTCCTCGGGTTATTCTCCAAAGAAAGCCGGCTCAAGTCAGCTGGCAGGAATGCGAGGCAGAGGCGGCGGTTCTGGCCGCCATGGCCCGGATTCAGCACTTGCTCCAGCTGGTCACGTCCTCACCAGGGCAGCCGCCGCCTTCCCACACTCTGCCAGGGCCCAGGTCACCCCACCCGCCAGCCGGACCGCAGCCAAAATCAACAAGTCTTTGTGCTTCTCCTTTAGACACTGTATAATTACAGCAAGCATGTACTGGCGGAGAGCATGATCCCAGGCAGTTGCTGAAGGAGCTCAGACGCGCTTGGCATTTGGTCCTGGACAGCAGCACAAGGAAGCCCCAGCTCCAGCTGCTCTGCAGCCCAGCACACAGAGTTCCAGAAATCAGGAGCGGTGTGCTGGCACAGCGCCACGGCCTGTCGCTCCTCGTCTCTCTCCTTGATAGTGGGTTCCTTTTTACCACCAACCAGCCCACTGACTCATGAGTCAGTTACTTAAAAAATAAATAAATACCCGAGGCCGATGGTGCCCGCAGTGGCAAAACGGGCCCTTGCTGCTGCTCTCTGGCTGGTTTCGTTTTTCCTCTCTTTGTCTTCTAGTTTAAAAACGATGAAAATGAAACCGCACACCTCCCCACTTCAGCTGCTCTGTTCCCGCAGGGTAGGGGCAGAGGCGAGAGAGAATGGGGGGCCGGGATCTCTGGGCAACGTGGCCCCTCAGCAGCTTCGTCTACCCACTAACTGGCTGGAACCACGTGCCCAGTGTGCCCGCCCTGAGCCAGGCCCTGTGGAGGGGAGTGGCCAAGAGCTGATGTCCAGTGACCACATAACACAGCCTGGGACCCACCTGAGTGTCGCTGAGTTCATGGTCTCAACAGCCTTCTGAGAAAAATAGCTTATAAATGAGGGAAGAAAGGCTCTCTGTTTAAAATTCATATGCGCGTCCCACACTTAGTGGGTGGCAGAGTGGGGGTTTGACCCCAGATTTGTCTGATTCCAATACTCTTCTCATTCCCAGAGTCATCGTTCCACACATAACACGTTGAGTGTACCAGGTGGGCAGGTGGGCCTCTGGGGTGTTGAATACCCACATGGTCCCTGTCCTTCAACTCTGACGTTCAAGCCTGGGAAGCGCAGGCAAGGATGAACCAGACAACTGATTGTTGCCTAGCAATTTGGTTTACTCCCCTCAAGGAGACTATGCCGGTACTTCCCCACATGGCCCTGCCTAGGTTAAAGGCTCTGCAGTGGTTAAATAGCACAGGGTGGAGGGCCTGGCCTGGCCTGAAAGGCCTGAGGGATGAGTAGGAATTAAGTGAGCAAAGCCTTCCAGGCAGAGGGAACAGCAGGAGCAAAGACTCTGAGGCCAGGAGGATGGTGTACTGGGAGCTGACAAAGGTCAGGGAGCCTGGTGCGCACGGAGGGAGCGCGGGGGCTACTGGGGCAGAGAACTCAGCGGGCCAATAATTGGGGCTTCGCCCTAACAGCAAGGGGCAGCCATTGATGAGTTTTAAGCTGCGGCATGATCAGATCTGGGTTTGTTTGTTTGCTGTAAGGACCCCGTTGGTTGTTTTATGTACTGTGAACCAGAGGGCAGGAGTGGGCGTAGGGAACGTTACTGAGACACTAGAGACAGTGGAAGCTCTGGCTTAAGGTCTCCCTGAGGGCACAGGCCGCTGAGACCTCCACTCCCAATTCCCTCACCTGGCCTCAAAGATGTTTCCAAGGATGTAAGTGCTAATTAAGGTACTCTCACGACTGGGGCTAATTTTTTAGATGTGGAACTCATGCTCAAAAGGGCAGAATGACTAGCCCGTGGCCTCGAAGCACACAGATGGCCGTGGTCTCAACCCAGAGCTCTATCCGGTCACTAGCACCTCTGCCAGCCAGGAAGAGCTCAGCTCTGCTGAGGCCACCGCCAGGGCGACTGCGAAATCGGCCCCCCTCTCCTCTCTGCCCTCCTGTCTTCACGCTGTTTTAGTCGTTCTTCCGAGCCGTCCCAGGTGTCCCCCTCTAGTTGGGTTTTTGAAATCTGCTTAACCAGATTCCATCGACATTGACAAAGGTACACTGCATGCCCACCCCCACCCCCGGCCTTTGTCTTGCCTATTCTCCCCCAGGAGGGCTCCCCTGGCCTGGTCCCGTGGTCTGCGGATTTATTGCCAGGTGGAAATCAGTGTCTGATCAGAGCGCAGGCACCGCTCCCCCCACTCCCGCCCCTACCCCACTCCACCTCACACCTCACTCCTTCCCATGGTTGAGGAGTCAAGGGCAAAGACAGTTGCTCGGAGTTTCATAGGGGTAGAGCCACTGGCCCTCCCTTCCCCTTCCATGGTAGCTGGGCCAACCCTCCGGTCTGGCTGGGGCGCTAGGTTTGCG
Source organism: Micronycteris hirsuta (assembly GCA_004026765.1). Taxonomy (NCBI): domain Eukaryota; kingdom Metazoa; phylum Chordata; class Mammalia; order Chiroptera; family Phyllostomidae; genus Micronycteris; species Micronycteris hirsuta. Next base: position 73,401 of record PVJI01006284.1, on the reverse strand, counting down.
GTATGTGCCTTCTCCTGCCCTTGGTCTGGCCCTTCCTTAATTTCCTTGCAGGACAGAGCAAGACTTGCTCTGGGCCTCGTGTTGGTTAAGGGGCAGCACCCTCCAGAGCCCTGCACTGTGCCCAGGCACCAGGGTGCTAGTTCTGTAGCAGGTCACTGCAGCCGTTCCACTTCTGTGCAGGAGGAGCCCTCCAGAAACTCGTGGGGAAGGGCGGCATCCAGGGACCCCTGGGGCACTTGAGCTCACCCCTTCCTCAGAGCACTAGGTCCTGCCACAATTGACACCTGACCCCTGTTCCACAGATGAGGAAGTGGAGGCTCAGAGCAGCTAAGTAACTCACTCACTGCTAAGTGGGAACCAGCAGACAAAGCCAAGCCTGCTCCTTATATTGCTTCCTGAATTGGTGAGGAGGAGGGGAGAGGAACCTGCAGGGCTGCCCCCACCAGCCGGCCTGTGTGACGCCCCAGGCCCTGAGCAGCATCGGCCCTGCAGAGGTCTGGCACACGGAAATGAGTCTGTTTGCCTGGAACCACATTCCTAACAGCCAGTGTGCGGCCAGGTCCTGGGGACCCGAGGCCACGCGGAGAGCCAGTGCCCAGCCCCCAGCAGTGGGTCTTGCCATCTGCGCAGGCTCCTCGGGTCCCGGGATCACCGAGAGCACCGGCTTGTGAAGGTGATTAGTGATTAGGATGTACTTCCTTGCGCTCTCCTTGGCAGTGTGCTCCGGATCTTTCCTCTCAGCTCCAGACAGGAGCACCCGGGACCCCTTCCCTACTCATCTGTCACCCCCCTCACCACTCCTGGACTGGTCCCTCTCTGCCTACCCACTACCACGGCAGAGTTATTTATAAGAGTGTGGTGGGAGAGATGACAAGTGGATCCATGCAGCCGTGGGCCCTGGCGGGGCAGCCTGCTCGCTCACCAAACACATCGTGAAAACACCGTGAACTCCACTCACGCATAACTGTGTAAGGCCCCACCGAGGAGCAGCCTGGGCTCCCGGGAGGCAGTTAACTGCCTGCAGCACAGGGGAGGCCAAGTTGTCGTCAAGGCCAGGAGGCCTCTCTCTGCTCCCCCCATTGCCCCCGCCAGCCTGCACTCACTCAGTGCTGAGCAGGTGGTTTCACTTCCTGCCTCAGCTGGGTGAGGACACCTCCCCGCGGCCCCGCAGCCGCCCAGCCCTGGAAGGCTGCACTCAAGAGGGCTCAGGCGGTCTAGTCAGACACCCTCAGTCAGAAAGGAGAAGGGACCTGGAGGAGGGGACAGAGAGGAGCCAGGGAGGAACCACTGGGGACAGACAGATGGGTTGTCAACTCCAGGTGTGAGGGAAGGGGGGAAAGGAAGGAAGGGGGGAGGGAGAGAGAGTGAGAAAGGGGCTAAGAAGCACCCCAGGGAGGGTGTGGAGGCCCGCCCCAGCCCGGGGCTCTCCCAGTGTGACCTGCCTTGTGACCCTGCCCTGGGGAACACCGGTCTAGGACCACACACCGGAAGAGCCTGCAGGAGCCCATGGGGGCAGACACTGTTAGGACCCGGGGCAGAAGACAGGGTGCTGCCTGCCCCTCCTGTTTGGGGTTGGCAGGAGCAAAAGGAGACAGTGCACTTGGGCTCACTCCCAGCCTGTGCCCAGAACCACCCCCCATGGCCCCGCCACCACCACCAGGTCTTTCTCTGCACAGCCCCAACCCTCCCTCCTCCCTGGGGTCTCCAGGTCTCTGTGGGGACAAGTCTCCATTTGTCATTCTCCCCAACCCCTGACTTTGTCCCCAGGGACTGGCCTCTGGGACTGCATCTTCCCCAGGCTCCTTTCACTGCTGACATCTGGTGGGGAATCAGCCATGGGGAGGTGCAGCAGAGATGAGCAGTAGGGGAAACACCTGGACGTGTTGCTGGTGGTCCCTGCATCCTCTGTGACCGCAGAGCCTCTGCCGGGGGTCTAGTTCTCCCCAGCCCCCCCACCCCTATCAGGCGAGAGTGGTAACGGCCTCCGGTCTTGCTATTCTCTAGGTGCCTCAGCACCCCTCATTCTTCCCCTCCATCCTGCCCACCCCTCACCCCTCAGTGGGAAGCTTCTGCACTCAGTCCCCTCACTGGACCCATCGAGGCAAATCCTTTTCCTGCTGGGAGGCTGATAGGCAGCTGACTCCCACCCCCACCCCCACTTCCTCTTCTTGGTCCCTCAGAGAAGAGGAAGAGCTGCCACCCCCAGGGAGTGGCGTGGGATGAGGGAAAGAGAGAGGCTTTGGGGACTAGGCAGACCCAGCACAGCCGTGGAAACTTGGGCCAGTCCCTGAAATTCTCCAAGCTTTGGTTTCCTCTTCTGCGAGACAGAGGTAACGGGAGCAGCAGCTTCCTCGGGAATTTCAGAAGATGATGTCAGTCCCTCTGCACACTTGGAGTCCTCGTTCTTTCTAGAGGCATGCAGGGGGCCCAACCCCTCCCCCCATGGGCTCCCCGGAGTCCCTCCCCTGGGTCTTAACTGGTCTAAGTCTTTCTACAGTAGCCCAAGGGGCCTCTGGATCCCACACCCTCTGTTCCCAGACCTCAAAGCCACAAGAAGACAAATGACTGTCGTGGTCTCTGACGATGGCCTCAGACCACAGAGGGATAGCTGACTCACCCCCAGCCCCAGAACTAGAAAGTGCTTCTGAGCCTACCTTGGGAGGACTCCGACCTCAGCCTGGAACTCACAGATGAAGGAGCGTGACCATGAGTCTCTCCGCCCCAGCTAGCAGCCTTTCCCCGACCGCTGCTGCGTCCCACCCCCAGGCAGTCTAAGAGTAACACAATGAGCTGGCAAGCTGACACCTCCTCTGTGCCAGGCACAGTGAGCAGGCAGGAGAGCAAAGACACCAAGAGCTAGGTTCTCAGCTCAGAGGGCCTGTGTTCCAGTCCTGGACAGAGGCTACAGCGGAGGCTCACCCCATGCACCACTAGGCCACGCACGGCCAAGCCATGCACCACCAAGCCATGTACCAGCTGCTCTGAGCTCAAAAGTGGCCCCACATCAGCGGCCCCACATCAGCTCCCGTTGGCCCTGCCAGGGGGCCCCACACCAGTCTCGGCATCCGGGAAAGCCATCCAGGTTACCTCTGCTGCTTTTTAATAGTGAAAATAGTCTGACTAATGCCACAGAACAGACTGCCTATTTCTCTTATACCACATGTTTGTTCATTCAAAACATGATTATCAAATGCGTACTATGTGCCGGGCCCTGGAACAGCTGTAAGATAAGACGAGAAGCAAGCAGAGAGCTGACCACGAACATTGCTGGGTTTGCTCAAGAGTTATCCATTCTAAGAGCAATGGCCGCGTATTAAAGTGTTTGGGAGAGAGAGATGCGTCATCAAACGTGCATTTTGAAAGCATCCCTCTGGGTGCAGCAGGAAGAACACGTGGGTGGGGCTGGAATGGGCAAGGAGACCGTCGGAGAGCTTACGGAAGTCAGGTGGAACGCGGCGGGGGCCGTGCGGACCAGTGGCGGAGACAATACTGGAGAAGAACTGGAGTTGGCAATGGAGAAGGAGAGGGGTGAATGGTGTGCAGGAGATCAAAGAAGTAACATCGCCAGGGCCCATTTAGGGATTTAAAAATGAAAGAACGTGGGAGAGCGAAGAAAGGGCCGCTGGTAGCTCCTGGGTTTCTGGATGGTGCAAGTTGGTGGATTGTGTTGCCTTTTAGTGAGTCAAAGGGCCCTGGAGGCAGGGCCAGCTTTAGGGGCCAGGGCCAAGGAGGAAAGGCCATGGTTCTGGTTTTCAACATGTTAGACTGGAGGTGATGTTGGAATATTCCTGGGAAGATTCCAGCAGACTGTGAGATGCATGGGCACAGGGCTCACAAGAAAGGGGAAGTCCAGTGTCCGTGGAGGGGACAGTTCAAGCCAAGGTGGTGGATGGTATGGACTGAGGAAACAGTTCAGTGAGGAGAAAGGAGGTTCATGCCCCAGGATGGCCTAAAATGTGAGGCCAGGGAGAGGAAGGGAAGGTTGCAGAGGAGCAGGGAAGCAGGGACCCACGATGTAGGAATTACATCTGGTGAGCGTTGCATCCTGAAGCCAAGAGACACGGGTTAAGAAGGAAAGGGCCATGCTACAGGCAAGGGCAAGGGAGGTGAGGACAGAAAAGTGTCCACCAGATGTAGCAACAGACAGGTCTTCGGTGCCTTAGCAAGTTATTTCAGGAAGACTAACTGAACTGGAAAATCTGTCATCGAAGTGTGCTCGTTATCTACTCCGTAAGCACTGGCTGCACCGTGGTACCCAGTAGATCTGCTCACCACATCCCATTGGCTCCTCACCTTCCAGGGACGTGATAGGCTCGTGAGACCACGTGACTCGTTCTGGCCAATAAGTTGTAAGCAGAGCTCTTGGAAGTCGCTTTCAGGCTGAGCAAGTGAGAGACTCTCCAGGGCTCTCCTTTCCTGCTGGTGTGGGACTGGCAAGGTCCCCGATGGTGGCTGCTCTCTCAGCCTGAGCCCCAAATTACCCCGAGGAGCAGAGCCTCCCTGCCCTCTTCCTTGGGAATTACCTCAATATTCTGTTACAGTGTCCCACAGCTCAACATTCTGTCTGCAGACATCCTGCTAGTAGTTGCACCGAAACCATAAATGAGCCTCACCCATCGACGGAGGTTTGACCTCACAGCTGAGAAGGGTTCATGGCGCACCAGCAAGCCGCGGCCCTCCAGCTGGGAATCCCTGCCTGAGCAGGGCATAGCAGAGATGGTCCAGCTCATGAGGTGACGGGGCTGGGCACGACAGAGGAGCCCACACGGGAAAGGAAGAGATGAAAGCAGGAGGCAGCCAAAAGGAAGATCATCAGCCTAACTCATGGGGAGCTTCCCCACTGACGTACACTTTTCCCGGCTGAGAAAGAAATTGTCCTCTCAGAAGGCAGGGACATTTTAAGAATGCAGGCTTTGTGTTCAGACAGACTGGGCTCAAGTCGTGTCTCTTCCACTTATTTGCTCCTTGATGTTAAGTAGCAATGATCTACCTAATCTGATGTGTAAGTGCCGTCACCTTCCTCCTCAAAATCTGCCCATAATTCCACAGCTCCCGAGTGAGGCTGAGGAATGCATGGCTGCCGCTGCCAGCTTCCTGGCCCATTCAAGACATCACCAATCGATCGTGTACCAGGCACTGTCCTAGGCCCCGGGTGTACGCACTGGTAAAAACACCAAACCTAGTGCTGCACCCATGAACTTACATCCAGAGGGGAGATAGATGCCCTTCTTAACCTCGGTGTGGGGTGTAGGCACCGCCACTCTGCAACTGCATATCCTTCCCATGGCCTTTAGGATGAAGACCAATTGCCTTGGGATCAAAGTCAGGATAGGTAGATTGTGTGGTGGGAACATAAATCCCCCAAAGTCCAGTGGTTTACACGAGTTTGTCACTCAGGCAAATCTGCGTGGGTCCGGGACACTCCAGGCACGAGGTCACCCGTGCTGGCCCTGTGGTTTGGGCTGCTGAGTTCTACGCCTCCAGTATCGTTGCCCATTTCTCTTCTGCTTGCATTGGTGAGCTTCAACCCTGGCTGGGTCACCTGAGAGCCATTGCACACACGTTCCCCTGCAGAGAAGACACCGCCGCCCACCCACTCCTGCCCTTGTCCGGTGCACGGGGGCCAGCGGCTCCTGTGGTTCTGTGGCCAGGAGCCAGGCCATGCTGAGGGGCTCAGAAAGTGCCCCTCAGGCCGCATCCTCGTCCGTCCTAGAAAATGGACAGAATAGTTCTTGCTGCTTTGGGAGGGGAGAAGGATGCCTCTTTCTGCTTCTGGGAAGAATAATAAACACCCAACCAGTTTGATTCTTCATCTCCTGAAGATAGTTTCTGCCCAAGACAGCTCCAGGCTAGGCCCGTGGAGCAGAGAGAGGGAAGAAATTGGTCTTGAGGTTGGAAGCCCTCCGCCCCTACCACTGCCTGTCAGCTGAAGGAGAAGCTAGCCATGAACTTCAAATCAGAGAAGGAAGAAGAAATAAAATTCACTCCTTTCCCAGGTTCCCCCCAGGCCGCTGCCATGTGTTAGCACGTGAGTCAGCTCCTTCGTTTCTTTTCCTCTGGGTGGTAGGGGCAGGCTGCATGTGAGTAAGCCCTATGGTTGCCAGTGTGGTCATGGTCAAGGTCGCTGGACACTGGCTTCTGTCCCCTCTCTTGCCTGTGAGGATGAGTTCCACATCATCTCATACCTACCCACCCCTCACCCCCACACAAACCCCTGGCACTTCCCTCCTGGATTTCCCTCCCTCTTCCAGGTCCAAGTGTAAGCACGGTCAGCCCCAACCCCCACCCGGGCCCGGCCCCGCCGGCTCCCAACCAGAGCACAGGGTGCATCTGTAACCACATCTTTCAACGTGATTCACTCCAACTGTGGAAAGACTGATGCAATTTGTGGGTGAGGAGTCATTTCTGCGGATGAGGAAACCGCAGCAACCCAGCAGGGGTAAGAGGCCATGGGGGCCCACCCTGGGACAGGCACCGCCGAGAGCACTCAGGTTCCCCAAAGCAGCCCAGCCACAGCACCCCGGGCTGAGAACAGGACCCAGTCACGGCTACCAACCTGTAGCAGTGCTAAGCTGGGCGGAAGGCAGGTCTATCAGCCAACGTGGGCCCAGTTAAAGACACTAGCTCCTCCAGGGACCCCCCAGGGCCAACCACCATTCTCCCCGCCGAATGGAGAGGTGGATGTGTGCAGTTCTTGAAGGAGGCCAGGCACCTGTGGGCAGGAAAAGCCTTCTCCGGGTGCTGGGTCTGGCGCTTGGACCAAAGGTCGGATCTCCCATGCTGCCCACCGCACTATACCAGAAGCGTCTGTGTCTGCCTCTAGAACAAACTCCCACAGTTAGAGCAGGCGCCCGGGAAATACACTGAACTGGATCTGAATTCAGTGGCCCAACAGCCTACCTACTGTGGCCTGGCTCGTCGGCATACCCGCCCCACCTACTGCCCAGTGCTAGGGCACAAATGCCACAAAGCCCAGCTCAGCTCCCTGCCTGGTGAACCCAGTTCGGCTACCTGCCCGGGGGGCTCAGCTCAGCTACCTACTCAGGGGGCCCTGAGCTTGTCCTCCAGGCTATGAGGGATCAAGCCAGTGAACTCGCCCTTCTGGGCTACGGCACCCCCTCCCTCCTTGCAGTTCTGTGCTTGCTTCCAGGGCTTGGTAAGGGATAACATGGCGCCCTTGTACCCAGTTCTTCTCCTGTGTTTCTTCCACATCGCCACCTCAGCATAAGCCACCGTAGACAGGGGCTGGTCTGGCTTAGGGGGGTCAGCCCTGCCTAATAGCCATCCCTCAACTCACCGGATTTTGACACACCCCCTGCAGAAGAGGAATCATTGCCCCATTCCACTGAATAAACCACAAGAACAGCAGTGAGAGGCAGACTTGGAATGGGGACTTAAAGTGTCTTCAAACTCCCTGCCCAGAATTCTCTCCAGACCCCAGCCCGCTAACCCAGCTTCCTTCTCCTGATGAGGGCTGAAGAGATAAGGAGCCCTCCAGGAGGTACCAAGCAGAATGTAAATACAAGAGAGAGTAACAGTTGACCTTCAAGATCTGCAGGTCCAGACCCACAGCTCCAGGAGCCACATAAAACCCATCCTACACCCCATTCTCACCGTCCTCTTGCTTGTGGGCTGGAAGCCCCTGAGTCATAAAGACAGAGCTTAGCCATCAAGGGGCAAGCCTGACCCCTGGTGACCATCACCTTGAACTGCAATGGCCAGCCAGCAGGCCCAAGAGGCCAAGTTGCTTAGCACACAGGGCCAAACCACAGACAGGACCAGGTTCGGACTGCACCACCCAGCCCTCCATTCCAGATGACCCTGGAACCCCAGACAGCAGGGCTTTATTAATGAACCCCCTCCCGTGGCTAGCTCTCGAGATGTCACGAATCCCACAGCCACCTGGGAGGCAGACAGAGCCTTAGCCCCTTTCTACGGATGAATAAACTGCAGCCAGAGCCATGAAAGAAACTCCCCAAGTCCAGTCAGGGAATTCGTGACAGATCCTACACTTGAACTTAGAGTTTCTGACTTAAAAGGCCAGCCCCCAATTGTCCTAACATCTCCACCCTCTGGGTCACAAAAAGCAGGAAAGTGATAGGGAAGCATGAACTTTAGGACACCCCACTTAAAGGGCTTTATTCAAAATTAAAGAATTTATTTATTTAGAATAAATATACTTAAATAAATGTATTTGAAAGAAAATGTTTATGAGATAGCATTCTACCTCTCCCCACAGCCCCTTAGTAAAGGACAGTTGACCTAACGAACACCAGGTCAGGAGGGTATTTATGGGACTAGGGTTGCCAGATTTAGCAAACAAAAACACAGAGTACATTGACTGGCACGGCTCAGAGCAGGGCGCTACGGTTTGGTTCCGGGGCAGCGCCCACGCCATGTTGCAGGTTAGGTTCCTGGTCAGGGCACTTACCAAAGGCAACCGATTCACGTGTCTCTCTCACATCTATGTTTCTCTTGCTCTCTTTCTCCCTCCCTTCCCCTCTTTCAAAAAATAAAGAAAGAAAACATTTGAAAAATTAAAAAATAAAAATAATACAGGACACGCAGTTGCCTTTGCATTTTAGGTTAACAAAGAACACGCCCTGTGGGACATACTTGTACTAAAAAAGGTATTTGTTGTTTACCTGGAATTCGAAGTGAACAGAATGTGCTGTATTTTGTCTGTCAATGCCAGACTTGGTGCCCTTGGGGGATGGGAGCGAATGGCAGGCAGGTTAGGAGGTCCCAGAGCAGCCTGGAGCCTGGTGACCGGTTACAAAGGGCTGCAGAGGGGAGCTGAAGCAGACACCAGACAGGGGGGCGGGAGCCACCGCAGGCTTCGAGGATGCCTATCTTTTCTGAGGGATTATCTGACAAGCCAGTGCAGGAGAAGCAGAAGGGGGAGGAGCTGGTAGGGCTGGGGAGGGGGACTCCACCTTCAAACTGGGATCCCTTTGAGCCTTGTTCCTCCTCACCTTAGTCCTCCCCAGTTCTGCCCCCTCAAACGCTCGCCCTGGGTTTCTGCTCCCAGTTCTGACTTCCCCTCTCTCCCTTCACCGCACCCCATTACCATCTGACGGGCTGTCCTGGCTCCCTTTCTGCAGCCAGATCAACAAAGGGAAGGGAAAGGGAAGTCACCCAGTATGTTTTCTTGCCCCTCTGCAAGGCCTCTGTGCCCCCAGAGGACCCAGCCAAGTGGCCAGCTTTCCTGAGAGAAGCCTCCCCTTGGACACAGGACCAAGAAGCAGAGCAGGAGAGGATTCCCGCCAGCTGCCCAGCAAGCAGGAGGCTTGGGCCCTCAACAGGCTGGGGTTCACCTCCCCCAACCCAGGTGGGATGAAGACACAGCACTTTTTCCTCCAGACACCGCGCCTACCAACCCCGCTGCTGGGAAATGCTCCTGACATCTCATCCCACTCTCCTGATGTGTTTTAAACTAATTTCCCCTGAGCTGAAGCCCAGGAGGAGATGGAAAAGGCTGATCTTCTTGCTCTAGGTCAAGGGTTTTCAAACTTATTCCCAAATTAGGCCACTGCAGTGTGTGAAGAAGGGGGAGCCTTCAGCAACTCCAAGAACCTGTCCTCGACTTCAGCCACACAAGCTCCATTTATCCATGCTTTACAAACAGGGGCCCTTGTGAAACTCTTCTTTATTTAGGGATTCACTGTTGAAAATACTGCCCTGTCTTTATTTGAACCCCATGGATGGATTTACGCAGTGATGCTCTGTAAAGACTCCCAGCCCAGCTTGCAGCTCTGGATTATCTGACCCTTGCCCCCAGAGCCTTTATTCCCATCCTGTCTCTCCCCTGAGACTTCCAATCCTGGTGCTGATGACCCTGTCTCCCAAGGCCTCTGTATCAGAACCCCCGCAGTGGCTTCCGAACAATGCACTGGCTTGGATTCCATGGCCCATTTCACAGATGAGGTCACTGAGGCCCAGAGGCAGCAAAACCTAAACAGGATTCTGGGAGTCTAACTTTGGATGCTGGCCCTCAGTGGTCTCCCACTGCGCCCCCAACCCAAGCCGCCCTCAACCCAAGATGCCCTCCGGAGTTGCCATCCAGGACAGGCAAGCCCCAAGCTTTGGGCTGGCCTGACTCCTGTGGGAAGAGTTTGCCTCAGAGCTGGGGGAGCTCCCTGGGTGCCATGTTCTAATCAGTGTGGCCCAGACTGCCCTACGGAGAGAATGAGCTTTGGGGGTCTCAGGCCTGGAGACCCATCCCAAGGGGGGGTCTCCTCTCCACAAGCTCCCAGGAACCCACCGCTTGTCACTTGTTACACAGCAGGAGAGAGCTGTCTGCTCAGCTTCTGGCTGAGAGGGACATGCGGTCAGTGCTGTCCCTCTGCCACACTCATGCTTAGAGGAAAAGCGAGGCCCCGCTCGCAGCAGCCTACCGGGAGCCCATGCGGCTGTCCTGGGCTGTCCTGGTGCCCTGGACCATCCTGCCCAGTGGCTCGCAGCCATTGCTGGGCATCGGTTGACTTGGGATGAGGCTTGGGCGGCAGAATGGTTTGGGGTGCCTTGCTGGACACTCAGGGTGAGAGCCACCACCTGATCCAACCTCCCCCTTTCACAGGGAAGGAAACTGAGACCCAGAGGAGGAGCTGGTGACACATTAGGACTCAGACCCAGAACCACTGTTCAGAAACTAGGGGTCTTTGTGCCCCCAAGCCAGTGTGCCGCCCCCTATTCAGCCCCAGGTTGTGAAAGGTGCAGAAGTGAGGGAAGAACACCCACCCTGATCTGTGCCACGGGGAGGGAGCCCTGGCTTCCCTCCTGGCCTCGAGCCACGTCTTCTGAGAGCGGGGCCAGCGGGAGGTGACTCGTGCAGGTGAACACGCTGCCTCAGCCGCAGCTTGCAGGGCTGAGTCCCTACTGTGGGCAGACACGCCTAGCAACTGCTTCGCTGGTGTTATCTCATCTAGAAGATCTGCTGTTTCTGGCCAGAACTGCTTCACTTTCCCCAAAGAAAACTGCAAGCTGGTGTCTACGGATGCATAACTGGATAAAGAAAATGTGGTTTGTCTATATAACGGAACATTATTGAGCTGTAAAAAGGAAGGAAATCCTGCCATTTGCAGCAACACAGATGGACCTCGAGGGCATTCTGCTGACCGAAATAAGTGAGACAGAGCAAGATAATCGGTCTCACTTGTATGTGGTATGTACAACTGTCAGCCTCGCAGAAGCAGAGAGGAGACTGGTGGTCGCCAGGGGCTGGGGGCGGCGCGGGGAGGGAAAGGGGAGAGTTGGTCAAAAGGCACAAACTTTCAGTTATGAGAGGAGTTAGCCCCCGGGGGTGTGACGCACAGCAGGGCGGCTGTCGTAGCTGTACTGTGGACTTGAAAGTTGCCAAGAGATCTTAAATGTTCTCACCATAGCAACAGCAACAACGGAACGGCGACTGTGTGAGATGATGGGAGCTCACCAACCCTGTTCTGGTAAACATTTCACAGTAAGTGTACGTATCAAGTCATCTCACTGCTCCTTATACTTACACCACGCTGCATGTCACTTACATCTCCGCAACATGAGGCAGGGGTGCAAGCTGGGCCTCCCCTGAGTTAGCAGCCATTCTCTGCTTCCCACGATGCAAACGGTCTTGCTTGGAGTTTCTGTGCAGCAGCCACGGGGTGGTCAATCAAATCGCAGACGGTGACTGGGGACTGACGAAGGCCAGGGGTGGAGCACCCCGCCGAGGGGCGGGAAATCTGAGTTCTCGTCCTAGCTTCTGACATCCGGTGTCTGTGAGCAAGAGCTGTCCTTTCTCTGGGCCTCAGTGTCACCACCCATGCAAGGGGAGGGTTAAACATCCCCAGGGATATTGACGCTCATTTCGTGCAGGACGACACTTTCCTTCACGGGACACTGTGCAGAGCACACAGATGACCACGGACCCGCCAAAGTGGCAGCCGGGCTCTCGGAGTTGGACGCGTGCAGCCCTTCCGCCCCACTCACTCCTTGGGGAAGCGCCCTAGAACCCCAAAGCTCCATCCCATTTGGTCAGTAAGGTTCCCTCTGGTTCTGTCATCCTGGGATCTGGCAGGGGTTCGGGGGAGAGGTGGCGTAGGGCGAGAAACACCTCAGAAAACGGTGGAATATCTGTGCAGGAGGGTCCAGTGTTCCTCTTTCCCGAACAATCAGGGAAAGACATTTCCTACCCATTTGGCATGACTAACGGCTAAGGAGGCAGCGTGAGAAGGCAGTGCAGCAGCACGGGGCCAAGGGGAGGGGCACGGGGCGGGCGAGGCCTGCCGGCAAGGTCTCCCCGTTTGCAGGCTGCAGCCCTCGTTTGTGTCCCGATCTGTGAAATGGGCAGGGCTGGGCTGTCGGAAGATGATAGAAACCTTTCCAAGGGCTCCGAGCAGCCCAGCAGCGACTCCTTGCTAGCTGTGGTTTTCTGTGTTGTTATTTTGCTCCCTTGCGGTTTGTAAGGAGTATGTGCCTCTGATTGGGTGGGGGCAGGGGGGAGTCATCTAATTCTTAGAGCTGATGGAAACCTCACTTTAGAGATAAAGAAAGTGAAGGGGGGGGGAATCTTGCCCGAGTTCACACCGTGAGTCGGAGCCAGCCTGGCGCTCAGACCAAGGGGAGCCCTCCCCTCGGGCAGAGCTCACAGACCGCTGGGCTCCTCCTGCTTAGGTGCAGCCGCCTGCTGGCCTCCCCACCCCAACACACACACACACCCCAGCCATGGCGAAACCTCCCACCCTGCCAGGCCAGGGCTATAATTGCACTAACTGGCCCCTGGGGAAGGGGGGCGGGGGCTGGTCTTTGTCCACATGAGTCAGGTTTCCAGAGCAGAAACCTCAGGCAGAGCCACATCGCATCCCCCAGCCTCGTCACTGCTCCCGCAAACCACTTCCTGCCCTGTTCCTGGCACCACCGGCCTGAGGCTCGTGGCAGCTGCACAGGCCTGGGCTCTGCTGCTCCCCCAGTCCCAGCCCACCCCCGGCCCTCGGCCAGCCCACCCTGTCATCCACAGGCAGGGGCAGGAATCTACCTGTCCAGGGGGAAGGGCCGCGGCTGGGTCCCCGAGGCACTGAAAGCCCCGCCAGGAAAACCCAGCCCTGGCCATTCATCAGTCCCCAGTCACTGCCTATAATTTGACTGTCCAAGACTGCCCACAACAGAGAGAGCATGGACATGCCGGGCTGGCGGCCCCCTGCCCACCCACCGAGGGCAGGAAGAACAGGGAGAGCACAGGCTTTGGAGTCAGACAGATCTGAGTTTGAATTCCAGCTTCGCCATCACCTGCTGTGACTTGATCAGGTTCTGCACCTTCCTCTGCCTGTCCCCCCCCCGCCCCCCCCCCGGTAAAATAGGGAAGCCTGTATCACCTCCTCCAGGTGTACTGGGAGGAGTAACTGAGCTAATACACGTGAAAGCCTACTCATGCCTGCCACATAGTAGACACTCAGTAAATACTAGCGTCCTTCTTCCTCCATAATGCAATGACAGTGGTTCTGGTAAAGCTATGACAGGCAGCACAGTGACGGGAATAGTCCACCAGGGGGTCCAGAGACAGAATCCAATCCCAGTGCAGCCTCCAACTTGCTGTGTGGCCTTAGGCAAGCTGGATAACCTCTCTGATCCTCTGTTTTCTCAGACCTAAATATGGGGATGGTTTCAGATGGTTCCCAAGATCTCCCCCAGCTCTGACACTCTAGGACAGGGGCTTGGTGCTGACTGTATGCTGGCACTTGGACCAGGAGTGGGACGCGGTTATCCACGTCATCAGGGCGCTGATGCAGCGTATCTGTGATGGCGGCTCAGGGCTGGGGTGGCAAGCTTGCTCAGACAGGGCACAGAACACGAGAACACTGGGTGGGGAGATCAGGGCAGATGGGCTTGGGCACTCCCCTCCACCTGGTAAGCCTCACCTATGCTCTCTGGAGTCAGGCGCAAGGGGTTCTGGGAAAACTGAGACCTAGGATCGATACAGTGTTAAACCAACAGTAACAACAGCACATCCCGACACTGGCTCCCTGCTCACTCCTGGCCATGCCCGTGTTAAGCCCTAAGGAGCATTGTCTCATTCAATCCCCTGGCAACCCAGATGAGTGCCACTGTTCTATTCCACCGCGGAGGAAGTTAAAATACAGAGGGGTTGTGCTGGGCCCCTGGCTCAGCGCTGAGCCGAGAAGAACGGGGGCAGTGGCTCAGGGCAGGGCTGTGGGCAAGGCACCGAGGGGGCCGGGCTGGGGGGTTGGAATGTTGCCCCAGAGGTGGGGCCTCTGAGTCAGGCGACAGCACTAGCTCCCGTGTATCAAGCAGCTCTGAATGTCACCCACTCCTGGATCTTTAGGTTTCGTCTCCGCTTCCCACCATCCTGTTGGAGGAAGGCACCGAGAGCCTTGCCCAAGGAGGCGCATTGGAGGCCAGGCCCAGGGGAGAGCTCGGTGCTCACTGAGCTTGGGGAGGAAGGGCGACTGGGGAGGCTGGAGCCTTAAGGGCTGAGAACTGGCCGGACAGGTAGGCGGGGCCAGGTCCTGCTTCCCCAGCACAGAAACACGCTGGGAAGAAAGGCCCAGGTCCTCACCCGGTGTTTGGTGTTCAAGCTTCAGGGTCTCCCGCTCCCACATTTTTCAAGGAGGTGGCTGTTAGTCAAACTTTCTGTGGCTGATACACTTCCAGGAAGCAAACAGATGATGGGTTCCTAATCCGCACACATCCAGAAGGCTGGGGAGGGGCTGGGGGACAAAGGCCTGGAATCTGTGCCTTCCAGGAGAGGCAGGAAACCTCACTCCACCCTTCTTCCTGAACCGGTAGAGCAAAATGCCAGCGCAGTTCGTTTTTTTGAAGACACAGAATAAGAGATTAGGTCTTTGTTACCTGCTACCACCCCACTACACCCAACTAAAGACGTTTAAAAGCAGGGTTGAAGATGCTGAAACCGAGGGCTAGCACACAGAAAATGAGTGGCAGGTTAATTTCCCTGTCTCGCTGGGGAGTGGAACCCTGGACGGTAAATACAGGATTAAAGGGAGATCCATTCCCCATCATGCCAGCTTGGAGGGAGTGGCCCACAGGGAATTCACGGGAATGCCATGTCTTTGGGGAGCAGGGAGGCCGGTTTCAATGGAGGAGAAGCAAGGTTTCTTCCAGGGGTAACACAGAGGGCAGGGCAGGCTGGGGGCTCCCAGGCCTCCCATAGCTGGGAGGGAAGCACTGAGCTTTCAGCAGGCTGCAGCCGTGACAGCCATGACCCACAAAGGTGTGTTCAGATTCACCCTTTCTGTTCACAAGCCCTTTATGTAACCATCCTCTCCTTCCTCCCTTCCTTATCATAACTAATTCTTCCATAGTAATGACTACAGGTGCCAGCGTTTTCTTTAGAATCATGCAGTTACTCCTTGCAACGAGTCCAGGAGGAGTTACTATTACTATCTCCATTTTGCAGATGAGCAAACCGAGGCACAGAGGAGTGGTAGAGCAGGCCAGTAGCAGAGCCAGGATTTAACCATAGGGAGTCTGGAAACCACGGCTAAGTCCCCCACGCCCGCCTCTCCAAACCCAGGGCTTACTTCCACAGAGCATGTCTGCAACTCCTAGAAGTTGTCTGGGCTGTTCTTGGCCTCTGCTATGGTGGCCACTCCGGAGGGGAGCCCTGCCCTGCCCACATCTCTCACTCACACGTGCACCCAGACTCAAAATGTCTTGGGCAAGCTTTGAAACTGTCACTGGGCTCCACGGGGTGGCCCCGGGCTGCAGCTGCGACAGGTGGAGGGTGAGCCAACGCCAGCAGAGGAGTCTGCCCACCCATGGAGTCAGTGCTGCCCCGGGCGGATGGTGCTGTGGGGAGGGGGCGTGGTACTGCTCAGGGCCAGCCAAACCTCAAACCGTGGACGGCTCCAGCTGTCTCCCAGCCCTGTGGTTAGGACACAGACCCGGAGAAGCCTAGCCCAAGAGAAGGCAGGCTCCAAGCGTGCCAGCCCACTGTAGCCCAAACCACAGTGTGGCGAAGACAGGAAAGGCTCGGTAAGACTCCCAGCTGGGAGCAGAGGTCTGTGAGTGGTTCTGGAAGGGCCAGTATCCAGTCCTCTTTCCATGACAGCAAATAGGCTGCAACTGAAAGGTCAATGCCAATCATTTGGTAGCACTTGCCTAGAGAATTCAATCATGATGCCAAAGTCATGGCCTGACTCAGCGGAGAAGAGTTCTGTGTTCGATTAGCAATGTCTGCTACAGGGAAAGCATCAGAGAGCGGCCCTACTGTGTGTATGGCGGCAGCGTGCCCTCCCCAAGAGGGCCGCAGCTCCGCCTCCCACTCCTCTCCCATCCTTTCCACCTCCGGCCCTCTAAAGCCCCCGAGCGGTCAAGGTTTTCTGACCGCATCCCTAGAGACGATATATTATCGCACGCTTCGGGCCACCCTTGTGCGTCAGGTCCCACTGACCCCAGGGCCCTCTGTCGTTGTCTGCCTGCTGAACTCACTTTCATCCTGGCCTCACTGCCCGACCCTCACCTTGACGGAGTCAGTCACTTTCTCCTCTGGACACCCTAGTCAACACAGTGAGTGTTACTCTATGGTTCCCAGGCCCAGCACGGAGCCAAATTCATTGCGTGCATCCTCCTCCAAACTCTGTAAAAGGCTCTGCATCGTGTTCTAAAACGGTCCCGTTCGACAAATGAGGACCCAACACTGGGCGACATTAGGAACGTACCCCGGTTCCCCAGCTGGGCCGGGAGGGGACCGCCACCTGAACCCGCCTTGCCTAGTTCCAGACCCCAGCTTTCTGTCCTTATGCTGCGACCTGACGCCTGCCTTCTCTCACTGTGTCACACAGAGGTGGGACTTCTTACTTGCACATCTGTCTCCCTTTCTAAGCAGTGACTTCGCAGATGCAGAGACCGTGTCTCTCTCTTGCGTCCTGGGCAGAGAGCCCAGGGCGCACGCCCGGGAGGCGCACGGTGTCTGTTGGCTGGACCGGGTTGGTGAAGTGGTGGAGGGCTTCCTCACCCTGCCCCGCTGCCTCGCAGCTGTCCCCGTGCTCCGGGACGTCCGTCAGCCCTGCCTGTCTGATCCGCGCAGTGTCCAGTGGGGGCCAGCTTTGCGGGCTCTCTCGGGCTAGGCAAGGGCGTGGGTCTTTCTCTGTATAATCCCCCCCAAAATTATACACTCGCAGGGAAAGGCACAAAGTGTACATCTTTCCTTTTCTTTTTAATTTTATTTTCTTCCTTGCTTTTGCTTCTTATTTATTCAGCACTTCCATTCAGGGCTAGTCCAGGGGGAACATTCTCCCTCTGAATGCAGTGTATCGAAGTGGGCTCTGGGGACAATCCACGGGTTTGAAAGACAGATTCCCTGACTCTCCTCCAACCATCCAGGTCTGATTCTGCAGGACCAGGTGAGGCAATGGACGGCCCAGCTTCAACCAGACATTTCTGGTGCAAAGCCAGCAATAGCCTCCATGGCGCAGAAATCCTCAGCCTGGCATCCAAGCCATCAGTAACTAACTGAAGGTCTGGTTGTGGGGAAGGGAACACACTAGGTGCCCTGGTCCTCCTGCTGACAAGTGGCAGGAAAGCCCCCGGGCTGGACAGTAGGATTGCGCACAGACATGCTCTGGTGTGAAAGGCAGCCCCCAAAGCTGCCCAGAGACTCCTCATCTGGCCTCAGAGAAGGCAGCGCCATGAGCCCCTGCCATGGTCTTCTCTCCCAATGGATGTGCTTTTGCCCACCCAGAGTTCTGTTGAATCAGTACATGGCTTTTCTCTCCTTATTACTGAGAAGGGACATAATGAGTCATCCAACTAGTGGCAATAGCCCAGGCTCTGGCACCAGCTAGATCAGGCTTCCCCTCCAGGGCCTCACTACCAGCTGTGTGACTTTCGGTGCATGATGTACCTCTCTGGGCCACGTTTCCCTCACTCGTATGGAAGTAACTATGCCTATGCCTGATAAGGCTGCAGGGAGAAACCGATGATAAGACAACATTGGAGGGCCTGCGATGTCTCCTTCCCTGCCCACCACGACTGTGTTCCCGCTCTTGTCCTAGGATCTTCCCACTGCCCTCTGCCTGCCTGAATGTCTTCTTGATTAGGCCACCCTGCCACTGCCAGGCCCTGGTTAGAGCAGAGGTTTTCTGTCCACACTTCTAGATGACCCATAAGTTTCTCCAAGTCTGGGGAAGCACGGGACGTGATTCCCCAAGAGGTCCTGGGCCCCGCAGGCATGCACCGGGCTCACTGGCAGCTCTGCAGCCTGGTCATGTGCCCAGGATGGCCCTTCCCCATGGGCTTCAGGAGACAGGTGTCTCTTTCGAGCATTTCTAAGGGCAGGAGAACCTTTATACTAGGGACCTTGCCAGGGCAGTTGGCACCTGGGTGGGGGAGGCACCTTCCACTGCTGACTCACATATCTGAGGACCCCGTCCCTGCCTCGGCAGTGGCAGGCAGGCCCCTTCCTTCCACAGAGCAGCAGTGGGCATAGCAGGCATCATAGCACACGTGCCCCCGGAAAGGAATTGCACGGTGGACTGTTGTGAGGGCCTCCCACAGGCCAGGCACCGGGTGGAAGCTGTTTACAGACACAGTGATCCTCACACTGACGCCAAGAGATAAATTCGGCCATTAGTGCCATTCTGTGAACGAAGGCACTGATGTGTTAAGAATGTAAGTTACTTGAACCTAGTACCCAATAAGTTAGCAAACATCCAGGATCCAAACCTCCCAGGTTTGATTCCAAAGCGCTTACTCCTTCTTCCCCAAAAGCACAAACCGAGGGACTCTGTTCTCAGGGGCTGGAACCTCGTTTTCCAGCCTCTTTATTGGGAAGGCCCATCTCCCCCTTCTCCCGAGCAGGTACGCACCCAGATCCAGCTCGGGGAAGTCTGAGTCCCAAACTTGATGTTGTCACCAGAGGCTGCCAGCAGCTGCCACTCCTACAGGAAGCCACGTAACACGGTGCCCACAGCCCAGGCCTGTGTGGCGCACGGACCCATGTTTAAGTCCCAGCTCTGCCAGTGTCCAGCTGTGTGACTTTAGCTAAGGTACTTCGCCTCCCTGAGCATCAGGTTCCCTGCCTGTGAACTTGGGAAAAGAATCCTTCATTCACAGGGCTGCCATACAAATCCAATGGAGCGTAGAATATATGAGGTGTCCAGCACACAGTGAGCACTCCATCACGGCTGGATGCTGACCTGGGTTCCCATAAGGCAGCACGCCCCCAAACAGAATGAGTCATTCCCCCCCCCACCCGCCCCGTCATTTGCTTCTGCTTCCTTTCAGGACCCCATCTCTGACTGGGAAGAGAGAGAACTAAATATCTCCAGGCAGGAGAGAGGAGTAACTAGGTAGGTCCCGGCTGCCTCTGCATACCAGTTTAAATTTTCATGAAATGAGAAAATTCTCTCTCCTACTTCCAAGCTCCTGGGCTTAATAAACCCAGTCAAGATAAAAACATTTGCCATTACCTTCTTAGGTGGGCACACGGGCAAGAATAGCAGGTGGTCCCTGTTGCTCTCCTGTCCCAGGTCTGCTGGAGAAGGAGCTTCCTCGTCCCTGATGCCAGGAGGTGAGAGGTGAGAAGGCCCTGGGCTGTCCTGTGGTGGTGCTCCCACTCGAATGCACATCTAGGCTCTGGAAACATCTTGGATTTTAAAGTCGAACGCACAGAGCAATCTACCAGGGGATGGGGAGGTACCAGCCCCCAGTTTAAGGCAGAGGGTCCAAGAGTGTGTCTGTAAGTGTCTGGAGTTCCCCAGATGTCAGAGGCCAGCAACCTCATTCAAATATCCTTGCAGGCTGGGCTGGGTGGCTCAGTCGATTGGAGCATCAAACTGTCGCAGGTTCCGTCCCCAGTCTGGGCACATACCTAAGTTGGGGGTTCGATCCCCAGTTGGGGCACATATGGGAGGCAACTGACTGGTGTTTCTCCCTCACACTGATGTTTCTCTCTCTATCACTCACTCAGGTTCTCTCTCTCTCTCAAATTAATGAGCATGTCATCAGGACTTAAATAAATAAATATCCTCATGGCCATTTGTCAGGCCAGACATCCTGACATTGTGCACTGGTGTCTCCTGAATCTCACAGCCCCTGCCTGTGCAGACATGGCTTTTGAAATCAAACAGCCTTTTATAGACAGGGACTTGCAAAAAAAGGCTCCTTGTCTAGGGGTAGGGGCAGGATGGGCCAGCTGAGAGGACAGCCAGGGGCTCCATTGCAGGCCCTCTTAGCCAAGACCCACCCCTCATCAGGACAGGCCAATCAGAATCACTGTGGTAACCAGGGTGTGGGCAGGGGCAGGAGAAGGAGCCTATCACCTGCTGGTACTTCAAGAGCTTTAGTTCCACACACAAACAGCTCAGAGTCACCCCAACTCCCTTTAACGGAGTGGTGGACCTAGCTCTCAAACCGGACTGCTTTCAGATACCAGCTCTGCCACTGACTGTGTGACCTCAGGCAAGTCTCTTAACCTCTCTGAGCCTCGGTTTCCTTTTCAGAAAAATGAGGACACATAAGCTACCTCACTAGTGGTCAATGGGATTAAATCCTAATGAATGTGCCTAAGATATTGTTTGAGATCAATATCTAGAATCTATGATTATCTATAATAATGTTTCTGACCATGGAAGGTATTGGGCTGCCCTGCCTCTGCCTCCCCCAATATCCACAGTGGCTGTCAGTGTTTCTCACACAGGCTTCTTCCCTCCTCTCAGCTTGCCCCGTCCTCAAGGTCCACTTTATCTGGATGCCACCCACATCCTCCATCATCCCTTGGCCTGCCCGTACCTTCAGGAAGCACGTCCAATGTCACAGCACAAGTTGATAGACAGGATGAGAGGTATCTGAGCAGAGAGCAAGGGGGGCTGTATGAGAAGTTATGGCTAAACTGGGAAGGATTTGGTTGGCTGAAGAAGAACAGGGCTCAGACTGGCACACGGGTTTCCGTCCCAGCTCTGCCATCGATCTACTGTATAACCTTGAGCAAACTCCGCCCATCTGGTTCTTCTTTGTGTGAACCAAGGCGCTGACCCAGAGCTGTGGGCCTCAAACTGCCCTGTTTGGAGCCTCCTCTGTACCCGTCCGTGGGCCGGGGGAAAGGCCAGATGTGCCGCTCTTTCTGTTTCTTATATTGGGGTGCCAGGGTCTTCACCTGGAAAAAAAACAAAACAAACCAACCTTGCAAAACACTCACGCAACCATCCTGAGCATCTGGCTGCCTGGATCCTGGGCCAAGGAAGAGGAGGTGGTCAGTGCAGTTGCTGAGTGAATGAAGGGAGAGAGAGGGCCACCGAGGTGGACGGGTGAGCCTCGACAGAAGGGCAGGACAAAAGGCAAAAGAAGAAACACCATGAAGCAGAAGCGGGGGCCTAGGAGAGGGAAGGAGATTAAAGGAGGGGGTACAGACTTCTAGCGCCCCATGCCTGGCACTCACATGAACCCCGCAAAGGGCTGGCTAACCTGGGGGCCAGGTGGAGCTGCAGTCCGGTGCCCAGCAGCCCAGCCATCTTCTGCTCTGAATAGCTGATGGCCCCACAGGAAGGAGAGTGCTTCCCAGGTCAGGAGCAGGGAGTGCTGGGGGCAGAGCCAGTAACGAGTCCCCGTGCGTCCCTCACGCGGGCCCCCAGCCCCAACACTACCTCCTCCATCCACGGCTGCTTGTTTATTCCGATGGAAGCTCATAACACAGGAGCTGCGGACCTCTCATGGCTCGTGGCCAGGGCTGGGGCGCCAGGCCAGGTTCCGACAACGAGCTAGTCTGGCCCCCAGCCCACCTGCGTTCAAGCCAGACCCTTCAGCCTGTTACCAAGAGCACCTAGCATTGTCCTCTGGGCAAAAGAACCTTCTGGAGAGGTCTCAGTGCTCCTTAGTAATAAGCCGGCAACTGCCACCTCCCTCGTCTGCAAAATGGCAAACCCATTTTACAGATGAGGAAAATCAGGCCCAGAGGGAGCAACTTGCCCAAGTCCCCTCAGCAACTTGGGACACAAGTGACACTTGAGCCCTAGCTCTCTGGTTCCCAAACCGGAGCTTTCTCCGACAACCACCACCGCTTTGTGTCCGTCAGGGCACGCCAGTCTGCTTGTCCCTCCTGCAGCACAGGGAATACGCCAGAAGGCTTAAGACGTTGATTCTCAGTGTCACGTCAAAGGGGAGAGGGGACTGTTCCTCTGTCACTGCTTTCTATCCTTCGGAGCTGGCCACTTACATCCTCAGTTTACAGACGAGGAGGCTGAGCCTGGAGGAGGTTCAATAACTTGCCTCAAGTTTCTTCCCAACACGGTCTGGACAATGTGCTCATTCCACTCTCCGTGAGATCACCCGTGGCCTCACAGAGTGGAGCGCCGCTGGGGAGCCCGCTGCGCCCTTGGCTGAGGAGACAGCAGGGGGAGGGTCAGGAGCTGGTGGCCTTAAGGACAGGAGAGTAACGTCACTTTCTGCAGGAAAGTTCCCTGATTTGCCCAGTCTGGGCCAGGACTTGGTGATGCATTCTCTTAGTACCTGTGCTTTTTCTTCATGGCATGAATCACAGACCTCGTTGTGAATTGGTGTGCTCATCCATCTGAAGCCTGTCCCTTTTCTAGAGCGCACCAGGACCAGGTCTGCTGGGCGCAGAATGGAACCTGACACGTACACATGCCCCTGAACCCTTGCTCAGTGAATGAGTGTGCAGATGGATGGACAGATGGGCAGAAGGATGGGTGCGCAGATGGACGGGTGGATGGACAAATGGCTGTTGAACCAGGCAGTGAAATGGGAGGGCAGAGAATAGAGAGAGGAGTACAACTCAGAAGCCCGAGGGAAAGTGTAAAAGAGAAAGTTTCCATGTGCTCCTGGCGGGGTGGGACGCAGGAACGCAGCCACTGCCTCCAGGGCAGAGCTTCCTGGAGAGTGAGGAGCCCAGGCCACACAGAAAGAACAGGTAGGGGACCACGGCACTTTCCATCCTGTTCCCAACTGGCAGGCAGCCTTGCTCAGGGCCCTGACCCCTACGCGCCTCATCATTTCTGCTGTAAACCTGGGCGGTGAGGTTAGCCTTGCTGGCCTCCAAGGCTCCTTCCGTCTCTCACACCCCTGACTATGCCCAGCCAGCAGCTCTCAGGGCTTCTGTCCTCAGAGCAAAGGTCCCAGCCATGGAGCCTTGAGCCCAGGGCCCAGCTGACCCTGAAGTGGCCACACACTGCAGAAACCTGCACAACTTCCCCTAAATTACCTCAAGCCCATGTGGAGCCACTGGGTGCAGCTGTGCCGTGCTCTCAGACACGGGCCTGGCTCTGCTGGGTCCTGGCTCTGTGACTTTGGGCCTCAGGCTCCCATCTGTGACCTCCCTCCCCCTCACCCCCTCACCCCGAAGTTCCGGTAAGCTCTGGTAGGATCAGGTTTGCGCCAGCACCTGGTTAGCATCGTAAAGTTGGGCCTGCAAAGACAAGACATTAGGAGGAAGATTTCTCTCTGAGCCGTCCCAGCCTCCCCAGCTTCCTCTTGCTCCCATAAAGGCCCCGGGTCCTGCGGGCCCTCTTCTCCAGTAAGCTCGGTGTCCGCGACAGCAGCAGAAGCGTTGCTGCAGTCCCTCGGGTGGGGGCGGGACCCTCCGAAGGCCAAACGCAGGCTCTCCGATGGAGGACTTCCGGGCCACGAAGGAAGGGGGCGCTCCTGAGCGTGGCCCTGGGCCCAAACCTCTCACATGGCCTACAGGAACCCCTCCTCAACGCCAGTTCCTGACCCCTGGCTGGGGGCGCTGCCTGGGTCCTAGGAGGGGCAGAGCCAAGGCAGCAGCATGTCCCTCAGAGCCCTTCTCATCGCCCCTCGCTGCACGGGCAGGGCCTTGAGAGGGGCCATCAGCTTCCCAGTGTCACCCAGCAAGTCCTGGACTCCACGCACTGCTCGTCTCCTTCCTGAGGGGCGCCCCCGCGGCTCCCCTGGTCTCGCTCACGTGTGATGGGACGGCGGCAGAAGGGGGACATCTGAGAAGCTGGAGGGCCACCGAGCTCGACCAGGCACGCGCCCCACCCTGAGATGGGGGCTCAGGGAATCCCATATCTTTCTGAGGAGGGCTCAGATTCAGGGGCGAAATTCAAGTTCATCTGCTCTCTGGCTGCAAAGGAATCCCCTGCCAGAGACAACATCCCGTCCCCAACGAGGTGTCGTCCCTGTCACTGTCCACCTCCCAGCCTCCCCCCAAACTCGGAAGCAACCCTGTAGGTCAGCGATTTTCAACCGGTGCGCCACAAGAATGTTTAAAACATGCAATACATGACTATTTAGTCAGGGCACCGACCTCTTTTCCCTTAGTTGTCAAAAAAAAAAAAAAAAAAGACGACCACCAGCACAAATGTAGCCATCCAGTGTGAATCAATCAGAATTATACTTATTTTATCAGTCAGATCAGCTAAAAATATAATACACTTTCTGGTGTGCCACAGAATTTTAGTAATCAATTTATACGTGCTATGAAATTTTTTTTCAAAAAGTTGAAAATCCCTGCTCTAGTTTGTCCTTGGGTTCCAAAGCAGTGTCCCCTGCTGGTAGGCGGATCCTGGTGTCACCAGGTTCTAGGCATTCACCCTTAGGGCAGACCTGACAGCAAGACAGGCGGTGGGTATGGACAGAAGTGATGACCAAGGTAGCAAAGTCCCAGAGGGAGACCCCCCTGTTCCCAGCCCTCTGGGGCTTTCCTGGAGCACCCCAGACCTGCCCTCCCTGGAGCACTTCTGTGTGCAGACAACCCAAAGCTGAGTAATTCCGAAAGGCGGAGCCTGCCGGTGCTGAGTGAGTCACTTAGGAGCTCACTCTCCTTCTAGCAAAATCTCTTTCCCCCGGCGATGTTCAAGGGAGATCAGACTGATGAAAGCACCTCATGCTCAGGTGTGGCTGACTAAAATAGCACCGTGTGAAGGGATGAGAAAGGGTGTTTCGCTCACCCCAAACAGAGGGAGACATCTAGGCTGTGGACTGGCAGCTGAAAGGAAGAGCCAGGGGATTTGCGTGAGGCCCCTGACCTCCCTGCAGGGGAAGGGACCTCCACACCCACTCGGTGTTTGGGGAATTCACCGTAGAAGAAGCACAGCCCCTCTGAGTCAGAAGGACCTTACAGACCGAGTGGCCCCTTGGGGTCTGTATGGCATGTGGACATCCGTCACTTTTTTGTCTGAGCGCTGTGGAAATCTGCGGAGCAGAGCTATGCTCCTGGCCGAGCCCCCGGTGTCATCCCACCATCTCCTAATGGAAATGCCCGGAGGGACTTGGAGAACTCCAGAGAGCGCAGAGAGCCTGGCCTGCCGAACGCCGCCCTGGTGGGCAAGCTGACCGCTGCAGCCTGCGAAGCCACACCCGCACCAGGGCACGGCGCAGCCCCGCCCGGCCAGGGGCCTATTGCAGTCGCCCACGGCAGCGTCTGAGCCTGTGGCTTTTGGTTAAAGGTGACTCATGCGAAGATGATATGAAATTGCAGAGGAAAGGCCACAAAATAAGTCACCCTCTGCCTACCTGGTCATGGTCCTACCACCCCGAGGGAGGCCAAGTCGGGGGTGAAGGGCTGGCATTCCCGCCACACCCAAACGTCCGCTGCCACCCTGCCAGGGCCTGCGGATGGTTTTGCCTGGTGGCGCTCACCTTGAAAACCCTGCCTCACCAGACTTGGAGAAGTGGATTTGAGTGGAGGGGAAGGAGAATTGGTACTTATTTAGCCTGTCCTATGAGTTATGTCCAACAGCCTTGAGATGAAGGTATCGGCATCTCCAGTTTACTATGGAAGGACTAAGATTCATAGAGGTTACCCGCCTCACCAAAGCCACACAGCTAGAAATTGCTATGATCTCAAAACCCATGGAGCAAAGAAGGGAAACGGAAGGGGCTGAGGTCAGAGTGGGTGGTGTCAGGGGCAGCCCGGATTTCCAGCGGCCCCGCCCCTAGCCTCAGTTGGGCTCCACCCACTCACCACTTGCCCGCGCTCTCACCACCGCCACCCCTCCAGACCCCACGTACACACACGAGGTCACTGTGCAAAGCACAGCTAGGCCCACTGGACCTGGGGCAGGCTCGGACTCCCTCTGGAAGCAGGAGGGGAGGAGGAGTTGGGCCCTTGGAGGCCCCTCCCCCACTCCACTCCTCCCTCTCCTCTACAGTGTCTGCTTCTCCAGCGTCAACATCAAAGATTCATCAAAGTGGAGGCCCAGCAAAGTGTGCGCTTCACATCTCTAAGTGTGCTTCTTCCCAATGAAAAATTTAGTGGAAAACTCAGGGTGTTAACAGGAAGGGGGGGGCAGGCAAGCAGATTCGGGAAGGAAGCGGGGAGGGAAGGAAAGGAAAAGAGAGTGTCTCTGAGTCGTAGTTCCTCTGAGTCCACCCGCGTCACTGAGCAGCGGCCTCGCTGAGCGCCCTGAGCCAGGCACAGAGGTGGCACCCGGGACGGCTGAGAAATGCGGTCTGTGCGCTGCGCCGCCGCCGCTGCGCAGCTCCAGGGAACCCGCTGCCTGCCAGCGACGACAGAGGGGGTTCTGCAGAGGAAGCAGGCTGGCTCCTGTCCAGACGGCGTGGGAGTCAGGTGCCCCGGGGCCCGTGTCTGCTCCACCACTCCTTCGTCATCAAATGCCCTGGAGAATGAAGATTTCTCATGCCCAAACTGGGGGTGCGGGTATTAAAATACACACCCTTCTCACCTATTTTTGTTCCAGGAAAGATGTGCACTTTGTAAACTACTATGATAAAGAAAGAGAAAGCAGTTTACTGGTGCTACAGAAAAGCCCAAATAATGGGTCAGAAAGAAAGAGGAGGGAGGGGTGTTTCCAGGTGGGGAGGCTCGGGAGGTTTCCTGAGGAGGCGATATTTCATCCAGGCGGTAAAGGGTCAGGAGGAGTTTAATGGGCAAGCAAGTGGGATAACCTGAGCAGCCACTGCAAGGTCGGCCAGAGGGGCAGTGGGAGCAAAGGCCCGGGGGTAGGAAAGACCATCCCTGGCGATAAAGGGGAATGTCTGGTTTGGCCTATGGGGAGCTGGGGTGGAGGGTGGAGAGGGTGCAGGATGGACTTAGTCTGAAATAAGGTGGGAAGAGGCCCAGGACAGCTGCAGCGCCGGCGTCCTGCGGCCTGCAGGAATGATGAGGAGCCAGGTGCCTGTTCACCTCTGCCCCTCATTCATTTGATCACTTTGATGCATCACAGCTTCCCTCAGTTTCCTCATCTGTAAAATGAGGCTATCAGACAAAGTGATGGGCAAGTTCCTCTCTGGCTCATTTTGTCTGGACTTCTAAGAAGTTGGTTCTGTTGGCCAAGGGGTGCCACAGGAAGTGCAGATAGACAAGACCTGCCCCAGCTTCCCCATTCCCCAGAGGGCACCCCCATCCCTACCCACACCCCCGTTTCAAAACAGTCTCCTGTTACCGCACTCCGTGGACCGGAGCCCTCAGGGTGCGTGGATGTGAGCCTTCTGGAACGCTGCTGCACCTGCCTCCTCATCGTGACTCCCGCCCCACCTGGCAGATGGCTGGAGGGGCCCCTGAGTGTACAAACAGCCCTCACAGCCCCGGTGTCACCAGCTCAGACCCGAGAACCTGCAGGGTGAGCGGCCGCACCGCACACACCCACACCACGCCCTGCACACCAGCACTGCCAGTAAGATCTGACCCGAAGATAAGTCGCCACTTCCTGGTCAGGCCTGATAACCTTGTGCAGAAAGCAGAGCAACACCTGCGAGATGGCAGGTCCATGAGCAACTGGCGTGTGTGCAAGGCTAGTCGTGGGCCTCCTGCGGCTTGACCAAACCTTTCCCTCCCGCTGGGGAGACAGTGCTTTCTCCGCCCAGCTCCGGGGGCAGCACAGGGAAGTGGCTTGTGGCTTGGGCTTTGGGGTCAGTGGTGTGAGTTGAGATTCTCAGCTCCGCTCCTTGCTAGCTGGATGAGTTTGACTTTGAACAACTTGACTACCCTTTGAAGCCTCAATTTGCTACCCCCTGTAAAACAGAAATAAGAGCATCTCTCCTAAAGGGTTATGGTGAAGATTAAATGTAATTATGTTTTTAAGATACTCTTCTCAGGTGCCTTAAACCCCTGCACATGATAAAGTTTCCACAGATGGTAGAATTTGCTCATGGGCACCCTTGGGATCAAGAAGAGGCTTTGCAGCAAACTAGGTGTGTCTTCCAATGTAAACCCTTCAAGGTGTGACTATCGAGGCCCTAAGTTACGGTGCTGGGTGCTTGGCCCCACAGCGCCCTCTTCCTGCCAAGCCTGGCCATTACCACTGACTGCACAGACGAGAGACTGGACTGCGGCCCCAGTGGCTGCACCTCTGCTCTCCTGACACCAGGTGAATGGTGGCCACCGCACTGTGAAGGCTTTTCCTGGCCACAGCAGCAGGTGGCCCTCTGTCGGGCCACACAGAGACACAGCTGCCCATTTGCTGCTATACCTCCCAGGCTTCTGCCAGCTTATAGTTCCCCAAATTAAAAGATATCATTTCTACCGGGGGCATATAGGTCACACTGGAAAAAGAAGAAACAAGAGAAAACTGCCCCCTCCCCCAAAAAAGAGCATCACGGAGATGGAGAGTGGGGGGAGTTGGGGTGGAGAAAGAGGAAAAAGTGATATTTTCCACGAGCGGCATTGCGCGAAGGAGGCGAAGTGAAGAACGGGGCAACTGCTCTTCCCAGAATCAGTCCTGTGCACTTGGTGTGGACAGGAGCGACGGGGAATTGCGGGCCCGGATGTGAGCCAAGGGGTCCCAGGTGGGAGCACCCTGAATCCAGCCCTTGCTCTCGGGGGTAGGGGGGCACCCACACACTCCCTGCTGGGGCCACCTCAGTCAGTTGGCTTCGACTGGCTCCAGCCCTTCCTGCAGCGATGGCAGAAAATACTTTCCAATTGAGGGTTTTCGACAGTCAAGTGAGAATGACTGAGCGCTCATGGTGAAATGAGGACAGACGCGCTCCACCTAAGCAGTCTTACAGGTAACCCGACTGCCTCCCGTCCTCCAGATTTCCAGGGACACCTTTCTTTTAATAGCCCAGTAAGAGCTGTCTGAGCTCCCATCTCCTGGGCAGTAGGGGGCCCGTGTTTCCCAGGACTCACTGTCGGGGATTTCTGAGCCTCCGTGGAATCCGAACGCATCCAGCGGCGCACTCCCGTGGTTTCTCGTTACCTGCCTGCCCAGCCGTTCTGCCCGGCTGTGGCCCCACCACATGGGACACTGCCTGCCGTCTCCTCCTTTGGGTCTCCGGCCTCTGCGTCCCTGCTCCGCCACCGCCTACTGTTTCATCTCAGTCCTGGGAGCAAGCCAGAGTCTCCAGTCTCAAACTCAGCAAAGACGCAGCTCGCATTTTAACACAATTTTACTGAAGGTTTCAAGTAAATATGTACAACATGGTAGTGAATTTACAACTGCTTGCAGGTGTTGAAGCTCGGAGCCCAAACCTGGCCTCTCACTGTCTGCCGGCCCCTAGCAGCGTCCCATGTCGGGGCAGCTCTGTCTCCAAGAGCCCCAGGAGGTTCCACACCTTACAGGGCCCCAGAGGGACCAGAGAACCCTCCCGCTCCGAGGGCACGTGTTTCCTGTCCTTCAGGAGTGTTGCCAGGCCTCACAGGTGCGGTTTGGCCACCAGGACCCAGGCCTGACACTCAAATGACCCCCACCTTCAGGTGCCGCCCCGTCTGCTGAGGAGAATACCGCACTGCCCGCACTAAGTTCATCCCACAGCCACTCACACACTGGGCATGTGAGCAGAGAGGGGGTCTCTGTAGCTCGCACGCCTCGTTCAGTCTTGGCTCCTGATGTTCCAGGGGAAAATTCTAGGACAAAAGGCGGTGAACGACCCAGTGCTAGCGTACTGTAAAGCCAGTTGCTGAGCAGGGGAGGGAGGTGCAGCAGGACCCTGACCGTGGGGTCAGGCTGCCCTAACACACCAGGTGCCTTCTCAACAAGACACGGAGCGCGGCTGGCTGCAGCCTTTGCTTTCCCTGCACTTCGCTGAAGTTTCAGAGATTCCCCAAGGAAACCGGGCAGGTGCGAGCCGCCAGGAGTAAAAGGCCACAGCAAAGGGGTTGCTCCCCGGGCTGCCCAAGAGATGAATTCAGATCTCCATCCAGGGTGGCTGCAGATGTTTACAAGCCCCGGGGACAATTTTCCAACTCCAACTTTATTTTAAAGTCCCGTCTCTCCTAGATACCCCACTAAAGACAGGGAGAATCGAAAAACCCTTTCTCTAATGGAGTGGGGGGCTGGATTTCCAATTAAAATTCTTCTGTTTTTTATTTTATCTCCTGGCTCCTTTCCATCCAAGATTCTCCTCTGGATTTATTTATTTTTTTTTTTCCCTCCTTTCTTTCTTTCTTTTTTCCCTCTTATCATCTATCTATCTAGCAATCATCTATCATCTGTCCATCATCCATTACCTATCGATCTATCTGTCTATCCCATGCCACTCTTTGCTGAAAAGTTCCCGTTTTGCATCAGAGAAAGCACAGGCTGTGTCTGCAATGGCTCCCGGGGAAGACTGCAGACTCCACGTCTCGGCCAGCAGATCCCGGCAGCACCAGGAGCTCTGCTCCAATCGCTCGCTCTCACTTAGTCCACACCCCAAATGAGGACGATTTGCGTTCCTTCGAAGTGTGCCTTATGCAAAATGCCTGCTTATTCCTCTTTATTTGTATTACCCTATTACATTTAGAATTTTTGTTATTATAAAATATTAAAAAGTATTGAAAAAGATACAAGCTAAAGAGAAACCCATTCTTGACAATACTCAGAATTAAAACACTGTAAACTGCTTGGCATAATTATTTTCAGGTTTTCTACTTTATAACAACAAACAGGAAAAAAGTCATTGTAGAGTTTTTATTTAAAAGGGTATGTATGTTCATTATAAAGAACTTAAGCAATGCGGAAAAGTACAAACTCAAGTTAACTATTACCAGAAATAACCACTACTAGCGTTGGAGACCATCATTGCAGGTAACTTTCTCTGCATTTATGTGAAGAGAAAGCCAGATAATTGGATACACATGTAGAAGAAAGTCAGAAATACTTTAGAAGTCCAATGCGCTATCCATTGCGCTACGGAGCCACCTAGAAAGTCAGAAATACTTTAATAAAAATGGGATAGTACCAAATATGCTAGTTTAATAAAAAGTATAAATTTACTTTTACATGAATTTTATCAGAAGAAAAGCAAATGAGTGAAACAGAAGGAATTGTTGAGCTTCAAATAAGTGGGGTTTTTTTTTTTACCACAAAAAGATTCCTACAAGGTTAAATAAGATTACGAACAGCATTATCTATGTGATTATTGTTCTCTTAAAGTACATGTTTGGGTTATAAACAATGTCCACTTGTCCTCCCACTCTATATGAAAACAGTCCTATTTTCATAGCTCCTCCTATTTTCTACTTTTAATAGTTATATTATTTTAACAAGGTTGACAATATATTTGATAGCTGTCACTCCCACAGTGGTTTAAAATCCTGTGTTTCCGTGGATTCTGTGATCACGGTCGATTCTCCTTAACTCCTTCCTGCTTGCCCTTAGCAGTAGCTCACCCAGCAGCACTTCCTTACCGCGTGTGCCCTGTGCAAGGGCTCACAGCTGACGGGCTCACCCCTTCTTTCACACTCGCGAAGATCTGTCTGCCCAGGCTTTCTCCTTAAGTGATAGCGTACCTGCACTTACTGTTCTTCGGTGACACCCTACTTCCCCCAGAGCTTTGGAGACATTACTTTATCATCTTCAGGAAGTGCTGATCGCTGTGGAGAAAGCTGACCCTCAGCCGGATCTCCCCCGCCCCCTCCCAACCCGCTGCCCTCACGGCCTTTCTTTATCCTGGAAGTCCCCTGGCCCGTCTAGGCCATGCCCACGCATGGACATGTGTGATCACATTTTCCTGGAACCCTCTGCTCTTTCTATCTGTACAATTGGTTTTTCTTCGTTGCAAGGGAAATTGTCTGGGACACCATTGGGTAGGTACATCTTCTTCATCCCTAGGTGGGTCCTTGAATTCAGGCAGCACCTATTACATTGTATGCTCACGCTGGAGTGTCTCTGTCTCACCTGGATGTCTAGCGATTTCTCTCTCATTGCCAGAGTCTCTCTGTCTTCTTATCTGCCTCATCAAGTCTTTTCTCCGTGCCAGGAATTTCAATTCCGTATGGCTCCACTATCACTTCTTTCTTGGCACTTTCGAATGTGTTTAGCGTGGTGAAGGTTTTGGGCCTCGGTTTGCTGTTTTATCTCCACGATCTCTATCCCATTCTGTTTTTTTTCTCAGCGGCAGTGAGGAATCACCGTCTGTTCCATGAGTGTCTTTTCTTCTAGGTTGGGCGCCTTCTTCTTTTGGCTGTACGGTGCCTGTATAGTTGTGTAATTTCTGTTTATTTTTCTCTAGTTTGAATGCTTCTGAACTTCCTGTTTGCACTGATCATTGTGCTTCTCCACAGTTTTTGCCACACCTGAGACCAGTTTATTTGGGCTTTGAACTCCTGACTGAGGGCTGAGACTGCATTTCTGCCCACTTTTCTTCAGCCTGAGAGACGGGGGTTGGGGTCGGGTCGGGGCAGGAGCTCAACTGGGGCAGGACGTGCTCCTGGTCAGGGTCACGGGCTCTGCTTTCTCCCTGTCCCAGGCTCGTTCCACGTGCTTCGAGGATGTATGTCGTCACCAGGGGAGACGCCCTACACTAGGAACTCTCCCCTAATCCCGAACACAGCCCTGAAGTCATCATCCCCCGTCAGAGGGGAGCAGCCTCACTATCCCCCATTCACACCCTCTGCAGCTCCTTCCCGCCCCCCCCCCACCCCTACCTTGACAGCAGAGGGAAAAGGGAAGAAAACCCAGTCACTTTGCATTTCTCCAGATTTGGGAGTCTTCTTGAAAAAAAAAAAAAATTTCTAGCTCTTATCTCCTTGAAGAGGAGCCTACCGTGCTGAATCTCTCCATCTCACTCCAGAATCTTCATTTTCTTAGCCCTGAATGTTAGCATTCATTTTCTTAACTATTGCGGAGGGAAACTCTGAGGTTTCATTTCCACGAGCATATTCCCCAATCCTTCTAACAGTTTGGTAGTGGTATTAATTTGAATAGTAATAGCGAATATTTACTGAGTGGGTGTCATGTTCTGAAACACCACACTCAGACCTTGGAAAGTCCTCACCTCACCAAATTCTCCAAACAATGCTTCAAGGAAAGTGTTATCAATTAGTTCTATGTTCAAGACGAGAGAACTGAGGCCTAAAAAGTTTCAATAATTTCCCCGGAGTCACCAGCTCGTGTGTGAGGCCTGGACTGGTCAGCAGCCAGCAGAGAGGTTAAAAGAATAAGCTGCGGCCTGACCTCGCTGGGCCCACATTGGGGTGGAGAGAGGTGGCCGGCAGCCCAGGCTTTCATGGAAGGAAAAGGACAACTTGCAGGCTGATGAGGACCTGCAGTGGCCCCCACCTCCTTCCTGAGTGACAGTGGAGCCCATGATTTCTGGACACTTCCTGGGTCACATTAAAAAGTGGCCTTTGGCCCGGCTGGCGTAGCTCAGTGGATTGAGCGCGGGCTGGGAACCAGAGGGTCCCGGTTCGATTCCCAGCCGGGGCACATGCCTGGGTTGCGGGTCAGGTCCCCAGTGAGGGCCATGTGAGAGGCAACCATACATTGCTCTTTCTCCCTCCCTTCTCCTCTCTCTGAATATAAACGAATAAAATCTTTAAAAAAAAAAAGTGTCCTTCAGGCGGATACAGCAGCTGGAGGTCACCGAGTCACAGCCTCAGGCCCTGTGTGACTCCTTCTTCCTGGATTTCCGGTAGGAAAAGGGAACCTCAGAGGCAGAGCAATCGCATAGCTTCACCCTGGGAGCGGCCCGAGATCCTGCAGAGATGGCGGAAGCTGGGAGCCCACACCTGGGGTTTCCACCCCAGTGGCCCCAGTTACCCAGACTTTTCCGTGAAAGGGAGCCTTGCATGGAATGAATGCGTACTTCCCTGGGTTGCCATATAACCGAAGGGCCCCTACGAGTCATGAAAGCTTTCCAGATTTCCAACGGAAAAAATCATGGAAAGTTTGCTTTTTGATAGGTTTGCTTTAGTATTAAAATCTTCCAGGAAAATGACCTTTCCGGGGAGGTATACTACGCTGTATCCCGTGAGTTTGCTTTCCTGGCACTTTGCTTTTGCGGAAAGGTGAAAATAAGTATTCCTCTCCACCACCATCCCAGCGCCCGTAGGTCTTTATCGTTTCTCAGTTTGGAATAGGCGACAAGAAACTGGTTCCAGCCAGCTTGTGGGAGTAAACTGGAGAGGGCCCCGCACAGACCCGCTGCCTCTCCCAGCGCAGCAGCTGGGGTCTGCTGCACACGGCAGCCAGGCCCCTGTTTCCTGCTGGATCTCCATGCACAGGGTTCTCACAGCACAGTCCTGCCTCCTGGGAGACGTTCTTCTCACCCCCAGGAGCCAAGAGCCAGGGGACCCAGACACGGGGCTCCCCAAGTACCCATGGTCCCTCCAAACTCCTCCAGGCTCCAGGGCCACAGCCACTAGCCCTGTCTTACAGGCACTCCTATGTGCAGAGCAGCGATGATGTGCTGTGCAGTAGGAAGGGCTTTGAATTCAGTGCCTTCACTGTTCTCGGCCACCCTGCAGAATGGCTGTTTCTAGTGCCCATTTTCCAGAGTAGAAAGCTGAGGTTAAAGGCCTGCTTTCAGCCACACCAGAAGGGGCACAGTGAGATTCAGCCGTTTCATGGATGGTTTTTCTCCCCAGTGAAGACCCTACAGGGCACAGATGTGGCTTTTCCTTCTCTGAGCCTGCATGGCGGACAGTGGGAAGCGCACTTAAAACCCCCCTCTTGGGGAAGGGTCAGGCCCGTGCACCACCAGCTGTTTCTTTGCCAGGAGGCCACTCCTGAGAGGGCGCTTCTGCGGGCCAGCCCTCCATCTGTGACCCCCACGTCCGTGCTGCGCTATGGCGGTACCTCTGAGGTTCTGACTTCCAGCCGGAAAACCAAGAACTCTGGTCTCCTACCCACCCCTCGACACCACTAAGCACGTGCTGGCGCCAGGACAGCCACAGAGGAGCCAGCAGCCCCCCGGAGCACTGGCTGCAGAGACGCACAGACACTCCCGCAGGGAAGGGGAACGACTCCAGGGGATGCTGGCCAGGGGGAGGTCAGGCCTGCATTCAGAGGACTCTACTTCTCTGCATGTCCTCTTTCTCCTCATGCCCCGCCCCCACCAGCCAGGATATGGGACACTTTATTGGGCACCCGTGGGAGGCCGGCTTCAGGATGCTCATTCTCAGGAAACAGTCCTTAAGGGATGCAGGGCAGGGCCCCAGGGTCATAAGGGCACTCCAAGACCCTGCCCCAGGCAAGGAAGGCACCTCTTGCCTCCCCACCCCCAAGCTGGGCCAATCAGACTCTCTCCCCTGGTAGATCAAAAAAGGAACTGGGAGACACCAGGAGGCCGTCAGGACAGAGGAGAGCTTGAGGCTACAGGCCAGGCCGGGAGCAGCCTGGGGCCTAGTCTGCCCAAGGCCGATCGCCTTTGATTTATGGAATACACTGGGCCTCTTCCAATGAAATGTCTTGCTTTCCTGTGTCCACTAACACTGGTTTCTCTTGCTTTCAATAAAAACCACCTTGGCTGATACAGAAGGGAAAGCGGGCACTTTTCTCACGGGCGCTGGGAACACTACCCACGCCGTCTCTATGCCCTCCCGATAGCTACCGGAGGGTAGGGGTTGTCCTTCCTGTTTCACAGATGAGGAAGCTGAGGCTGGACTGCCGGGACCAGGCTTAGTGAGCCCAATGCACCCGGCCAGGCAGGAGTGGCGACCGTGACGCCGTTGTCTGCCTCTTTCCTTTCTTCCTCCCTCCCGCAGTCCCCCACAGCCCACAGCTCCAGGCCTGGCATTGCTATTATCTTGGAGTTAAAGCCATTTCCCTTGGGAGAAAGCAATGACTTTTTTACTAGTAGTATTGTGGTAAAAGATACACAGCAAAATGTATCATTACTGACATGCAGCACATGTATAGCTTTGTGTGACCGCCACACCATCCAGTTTGGGGACGTTCCGATCAGCCGAAGAGGCCAGCCTGGTGTCCTTTAAGCGGTCACTCTCCACTGTCCCCACCCCGCCCCGCGGGGCGGCCACTAATCTGCCGTCAGTCTCTGCGGGCTTGCTGACCCTGGACGCTTCATATAAGTGGAATAATACAATGTGGGGAATATTCAAACGGGGAATAATACAATATAATACAAATACTTTTGTGTCTGGCTGCTTTCTCTGAGGATAATAATTTCGAGGTCCATCTCCATTGCAGTGTGTTTTAGTACTTTATTCTTTTTCGTGGCTAAATAATATTCCGTCTCACCGGTGTGCCGCCTTTGTTTACCCGTTCCTCGGGCGGCGGACAGAAGGGCGGTCCCCCCCACCTTTTAGCCACTGTAAATAATACCACTCTGAACATTCATGGCGTTTTTTGTTTAAATGCCTGTTTTCAGTCCTTTGGATGATGGACAAGGAGTGGAATTGCTGGGTCACATGGGAATTTTCTGGGTAACGTCATGAGGAACCAGTACTGTTTTATGTATTTCTACTCTTGAAAATTTCCACAGCTTTCTCACTGCCCTCAAGGCATCCTGGCAAAGGACAAACAAAAACAATTGTTCGGAGACAAGAAAAAGTATCCTTATAAAAGTTTGAAAAACTGCCCTGGCTGGTGTAGCTCAGTGGATTGAGTGCGGGCTGGGAACCAGAGGGTCCCGGTTCGATTCCCCGTCAGGGCACATGCCTGGGTTGCGGGCCAGGTCCCCGTGAGGGCCATGTGAGAGGCAACCATACATTGCTGTTTCTCTCCCTCTCTGTCTCCCTCCCCTCCCCTCTCTCTAAAAATAAATAAAAATAAAATCTTTAAAAAAAAAAGTTTGAAAAACTATCTACAACTGGGCAGGCCTAATTTTGTGCACTTTATAAACATTCTCGAGGGCTCAGAACCTGCAGGGACAGAGTAAACTGTTCCCCACCCACCTCTGGGAGGGGCTGGCCAGGCGCTCTGGCCAGGGCCCAGCACCCAGCCTGGGGTAGGGGGCAGCGGGGAGGGGGTTGTGGGTGATTGCAAATTTGCAATTCAATTCCCACATACAAATTCAACCCAAAGTTGTCATCAAAGAAAAGATGAGGATCAAAGTGATTCTGCACTCCCGGAAAGGAAGAGATTAAAGAAAATGAATTGAACACAATTTTAAAGAGGTTTTAAAAGGTGTTAATGCAGGCTAATGCAGTTAATGAAGGTTAGAAAAAAATCGGTGGCTGCTCAATTAGCATTTTCAGCTGGAAGAAGGAGGGCTTTCTGCACCTTCCCTCATATCAAAGCCTGGTTCTTCCTCCCGCGAAAAGACAGCCTCGATTATTTTAAAAGGAAGAAGAGATTAAAAATAGATTTATGGTAATTGCTTCATCCATAATAGTAACAATTCATTTCTCTGCTCCCCAAACTGAGCCTTATAACATATGATATATCCGGCTGCCCCAGGCAGTGTGTGAACCAAGGCGGTGGGGTTGGGGGGTGGGAACGGTGGATGGGGGGAGCTTTGTAATACCAAGAATTAAGATCAAGGCTCTGACTTCCAGCCAGACTCGCCCCTTCTTTTGACACGGTGGAAAGAAAAGGAACCCCAGGCGGACCCAGAAAGTCCTGGGTTGGGCTCTCTTGTCCAGCTTCCAGGGTTGACCATCAGGTACATGGAATAAATGAGAATCAGGCAACTGGCCCTCCTGCATCGCTGGGGGTCAGGGACTCCACGTGGCGATTTCCGGGGGACGGCAAGACAGGAAGGGCGTGGGTGGTCTCCTGGAAGTTCCTCCCAAGGCAAAGGAACCTGAGGCAGTAAAAGGCGGCAACAGGTACCAGGCGGGTGGTGTTTTCTTGGAGCCCGGGGGCGGGGGGGTGGGGTAGGCATGGAGGCATGGTCCCCCAAGAGTACCAGGTGTCCAGGGATGGGCCAAGATGCCCGGAACAGGGGGCAGCGAGCCAGGCAGGAGGTGGGGCTGCGTCAAACAGGTTGAGTCGAGTCAGGGAGGCGTTGAAGCTGTGTCTCAGCCCCAGGGGCAGGATGCTGGAATCCCAGAAGACAGCTTGGAGGAGGTGAAACAGCAGGTGCTGGGGACCCAGGAAGGATGCCAGTTCCTGCAGGGGAAATCTCAGGGGGCCAGGCAGGCTCTGGTCTCAGAGGAGCTCGGTTGCCATGCAGGTTGGCAAGGCACAGGGCGTGACACCGACTTCTTTTCCTCTTCTTCTTCATCATCATCATCACCACCACCACTGCCACTTATTGAACACAACTTCTATGCCAGGTGATATTCCAAGTAACTTACAAAAATGTCACTTAACCCTCCCAGCGACAGTGTAAGCCGGCACTGTTATTATTCTCGTTGTGAGACGCTAAGGCTCAGAGGCAGGCAGTAACCAGCCCCTGGTGACCTGGCGGGGAACCAGCACGTATTCCAGGCCGCTTTCCATCAACCCAAGGTCGGACACAAGGTCCCAGCAGGCCCCGGCCACCGTGGAGGGACAGGGTGCGTGCTGGACCTGGACGCTCAAGCAAGCGAGTGGGGGACAAAGAGAAGGTCTCTCGAGTAATGAAGGCAGTGCCTTCTCAAGGCCCCTTCGTCCCCCGTGTTCACGGGGCTCATGCGCAGGAGCCCCTGTGGGCGTCCCCCCCGGGGGACAAGAGAAGCAGGAAAGCACAAGGAGACCCTAGTGACGTCTTAGCAGAATGTGCTCCCTACGTGCTTTCGGGGCATGCAACTTCAGAGGACTCCATGTTCAGTCAAGTGTCCCGCAAACAGCCACTGAATACAGTAAAACACAGTTCCTGCCCTCTATGACTCTCAGTCCAGGGGGAAGGCGACTCTGAAGCAGGGAAAGATAGCGTTTATAAAGCGGTGGGTTGAGTGAGATGGTGTGTGCGGGGGTTCCCATGGGCTCTTGCCAAAGCATGGAGAATGAACGCCAGACCAGCAGGGGAAGGAACATTCAGGGAAGGCTTTCTGAGGGAGACAATGCTGGGGTCACTTTCATGGTGGGGCCCGCTGTGGGGCCCTCAGCAACACACACGGGCTGCAGATCTAAACAGGCCCGACTGTCCACTGGGGACCAACTGAGGGAAGGGCAGCAACTCCCACCAGCAAGGGGCCTTCCACCTGCCCTGGCGTCAGACATGTGGGCATCAACCACAGGCGAATTCTTCTGACTGGGCACCTGTCTCCAGAGACGTATCCATTCTGTCGCTATAAGGCTGAGAGGTTTTTAATAAAAATTTATTTGAGCCAAATAGAGGATGTGCCTAGGGACAAGGTCTCAATAGACTGGGAAAAAATGCTTCTGAGAATGACTGTTTGCATCTTCTTTTATGCACTTGGAATTCAGAAGGGAACAAAAGGAGGATTACGTGGAGGTGGGGACCACACAGCGGGGAGGGGTGACGGGAGCGGCAAGAGGATGCGCTCACCTGAGGGAGGCTTTGCTTCTGAGGGGTCTGAAAAGCAGCCTTTTAAAGGCTTCTAATGTATCAGCATAGATGCACAGAAAAAATGGCCGGGGCGTGTTTAAGGCAAAGACAAATCTTTCACTAAAGGAGTTGCATGTCTGGGGGTCGGGGGCCCATCATGATCGGCCCAGTTAGGCCTTTGCGACCAGATCGCCCTGAGGTTACTTTCCCTGGGCCCCCTTCACCCGCACCCCACTCGATAAAGTGTCACAAGCGCCGCGCGTCGCCGCCCTCGTGGAACTTACTGCCCAGGACACTCGTGTTACCTCTGACTTAGGCTTTCGGGGGCGGGGGGCGCTAAGAGTTTGGGTGAGCAATCTTATGTAGAAAAGTGGCGAATGTTAGGGAGTGACAAAGCCATGGGGTCATTGTCCTTGGAACAGCCAGCCCTCAAAAGCTGATTTGGCAAGCAGACAAATGCCACTCGGAGTGCCGGTTGGGGGAGGGGGTCAAACTGGGGTTAGACGGTGCTTCTCGGAGGATGATCCTGAGGGCTCCCCAGCAATGCCAATTCCCCGCCTGGCCCCACCCCAGCCCAACGGAACCAGGAACCCTGCGGGTGCGGCCTGTTGACAAGGCCTCAGCCAACAGTGCCTCGCACTCAAGTGTGGGAAGCACTAGCCAGAGAAAAGTACGATTCAGGCTTGGCCACTTTGTCTGTGCTGGGGTGAAAACCCAGGGGCCCAGGAGGCCCCGGGAAGACTGCTGGGGCCCAGCCAGCCCCAGGCCTTCAGAAGTGAGGGATGGTGGTGGTGATGGTGGTGGGAAAGATGAAGATGGAGACCAATAATAAGATCCTGCTAGTGAGAACCATTTACGGAGCAATTGCCATTTGTACTTCTCATGCATTCCTCGCCCCTGAGGTTGGCGTTACTGTTGAGCTTATTCTGCAAACGAGCAGGGAGACTAGGGTCCTCGCTCAGTTCACACATTTTGCCAGGCGCAGAGCTGGGGCGTCTCTGCGGGCCTGCCTCCCTCCAGAGGGGCCGAGTTACCCGGTCAGGTGTGTGCAAAGCAGACACAGCTACCCCACACGGAACGGTGTCAGTGTTCCCTGCGCGTCCACAGCGCGTAAGGTTCTGTCCACAGAGGAAAAGCAACTTCTCCTCTCCTTCCCACCCCAAGAAACTTGCCACACCAAGTCCCTGTGTCCCCAAGTCCCCATGTCCCACAGCAGTCACACCCTTCAGATAATTGACCCCTGTCATTGGCAGATTTGCTGTTCTTGATTTCGGTTGTTGGCTGGCAACCCCAAGTCTCCAGATCTGCGATCCGTTGCCTTTCTCTGGGTCACACATTTAAATCCCAGGCCCTGGGAGGCTGGCATGGGGCAGAGAGCGCTGAGGGGCACGAGCCAGGGGCTTGGTTCCTTGTTCTCTTCTCAGCAGGGGCAAGGACTACTGGAAAGTGGTTGAGAGTTTGCTTCCTTGTGGAAAATCACCCAGGAAACAAAGCCCAGAGCCGGAGCTCTGGAGAGATTCATGACCCTAGGGCTTTGCACAGATCTCGGGATGAGCCCTCCTGGGGATGACAGGGCCTGCAGCGTTCTGTTCCTCGGCTCTTGTCCCAGTGATAATATGTTTGGACTTAAACGATTCTCTTCAGCTGTCCCCAGCCATGGAAAGCTGCCTGCATCTCCCGCCCCCACCTCCGACTCCCTGCCCTGAGTTCTCCATCCTCCGTCACCCCACTTTGGCGGACCACGCAGACCACACCATCCCGCCTGGGTGCGGGCCTCCCGTGCGAGGCTGCGAGCCAGTCTGGGCAAGCCTCGTCCCCGCAGTCTTTGTTTCCCGAACACAGTGGCATCAAGGTGCCATAGAAAGTGTCGAATGGAAACATGCATTAATTACTTAGTTAGTTAATTGATTCCTTAATTCATTTTGCCACAGCTTTGTGGAGGTGTAAGGGTAGGTATTATTTCCATGTGACTGCAAAGGAAACTAAAGGCCAAAGAAGGTAAGTGACTTGCCCAAGGTCACGACTCCCCGAAACCCTGACTCCTGGTCCACTGTCATGCAAAGCCTCCAGCTGGATGCCTGGAACACAATATACTCTCAGTACCTTCTAATTCCCCACCTCGACCCCTCTGCCTGTGTGACCAGGCAGCAGAGCTGAGGCAAATTCCCTCTTTAGCAGTTACTCCCACACTTGACAAATTCGAGTTAAGATCTTGCCACTCAGGGCGTCCAACCCACTGCAAAGAGAAGTCAAATAGAAATCCTTTTTATTGTCCTAAATGGACATCCACTCTACACCTCAGACGTCAGTGACAGTTGGGCAGCCGCGGGCAGGTCGGTGAATGAATGTGTGTGCTCCACACCCTTCCAGGTAGGACTCTTCATTCCGTTTTTAGATAACGCTGATGATGAGCAGACTGCCCCCACCCATTCTGCTTACGCCCTCCCCTCGTGGGTCCCCGGGAAGCCTCTGAGACTGCAGAGAAGCAGCTCACTGCCTCTGCCCACAGGGCCCGCCCCAATGTGCAGGCACCGCTTCCAACGCAACCATATTCCTGCAGAACGCGTGATCTTTCTGGTGTTACGATCAGTCGTGCTGAGCTGGAAACTCTTAGGACGGCGGCAGGAGTCACGTTTATGCTCTTTGCTTGTCTCCCAGGCTGGACTCAGAACCCTCACTTTATGTCAAGGCCGTGTCTCCTTTCAGTGTCGGGCTCCCTGGGGCCAAGGTCTCTGCCTTCCTTGGAATGGAGCTCATGCAGCATCCAGGCCTCCGTGGAGCCCCGGGAGGGACTGGTGCCAGGCCCCGGGCACACGCAGGGGAGCCGAGGCATGGAGGGCGGGGGAGGGGGGGACAGGCCACCTCTCCCTGTGCCATCCAGACTTGGCAAATCATCCAAATAACTCTCTGTCCAAGAGCCGTGTCTTTGCTGGGGGAAGGGAGGTTTAAATTGGTAGCTTCTGCACATAACAAGCTCCGAGCCAGACACAGGCGGCTGAAGAGCCCCCATGGGAACCAGCGGCTTTATGAGCCCGTCATATTTACTATTATCCAATGAGTCATCGGCGGCACGTTTTCATTTGGAGGCTGCTGGGCGAATGAGAGCCACTCTTAATCCATAATTGATGCCCGCTCTTTGTCCTCTCAATTGCGCCTCTGCAGACAGGAACCCCGTCTCCTTCCACCAGCACCGTTTGCCGGGCTAATGCACATCCTTCATCTCCAGCAAAGCCTGTGGTGCTTAAAAATAGCAAACCAGGCAAACATTCTGATTATGAAATTTCTAGCTGATATTTCCCTTGCCCTTCATTAGGGAGAAAGCTAGCATTAAACGAACCCACAAGTCCAATGGGTAGAAATTAAGAGCCCTGCATGTATGACTTCTGCTCAGGCCAGTTACCAGGACGCTTACGCTGACATTGCAACAACGGGGATCAACAATTTTAACGTGTGTGTTGTGTCTAAAGATCACTTGGCTAATGCCCAGGAAGGAGAAACAATTAGCTAATTAGTAAATTGTCCTCAAGTTGGCACTTACGTTGTAAGAACAAATCACTTGTGAGTTCTCAGCATTGGCCTTTACATTTCATGCACAGGG
The DNA here is from genome assembly GCA_004026765.1 of Micronycteris hirsuta. NCBI lineage: Eukaryota > Metazoa > Chordata > Mammalia > Chiroptera > Phyllostomidae > Micronycteris > Micronycteris hirsuta. Next base: position 30,374 of record PVJI01006284.1, on the reverse strand, counting down.
ACAGAAAATAGACGGCTTGTGAAATTTAAAGTGACTCATCGAATCCAAATTTGCTGTATGTCATTGGCCACGAATGACCCGTCACCTTGGCTAAGCAAGGAAACGCTTTCCTTTCTAAAATGATGCAGAAGCCCGAGGACAGTTCCCTCAGGGTAATGGTCCTGTTGTTGCTGTGTCACCTGGCAGCTGGGGAGGCGGCTCTGGAAAGCCCCTGTGGGACAGACGCACGGGCCTGGGTGGGGATGGAGGGATGGTGGACCCGTGAGGGACGAGCTGGTAACCAGGAAACAGTCAGGAGGCCAGCAGCGGATGGCAAAACGGGAGATGGAGAGAGTCTACGTGTAATTCAACCTGCTTGAAGGCTACTGCAATGGTCCGTGCAAGGCCGTCCCCTGAGACTCACAGAGAGAATACAAAAGAAGACAAGGATAAAACACCCTGACGGTGGAACAGTTGCAAGACTGGCATTGATAAGTAAGTTGGTATGGAGGGAAAGGAGGAGCCAAGAGGACCTCCAGTGTTTGGGCCAAGATAGATGCTCAGTTCTATTCAAAGAGCACGCATTTCCTGAGCAACTGCTGTGTGCACAACATGGGTTAGGGGTGAAGGAGCAGGGGGAGTGGGAAGAGGCATTGGTGTGGTAGAAGGAAAAAAAGGAAGACCCAGGGCTTAGAGGACCTGGAAGGCCAAGCTAGGGAAAGGCGGCTGTCTCCTTACGACCAGAGCGTGTGAGAATGCGCTCCATGCACCCAAATCTCCCCTTTAGCCTCAGGGAGGGAGCACTGTGCCTCCCAGTTCCCCGTTGCCAGTTTCCTTGAGTGAAGGTTTGGGGGTAAGCAAAGGAAGCTGCAACCCGGAGGAAAATGTATGACTGTCATTAGCAGTGTCTAGTCCCTAAGCGCAATGGTGCAAACCCAACCCAAAGCCAAGGCCGTCGGTGGGGTGTTCCCTGGCCTGGCTTCTAGGCTGCCTCGGACCTCAATCCCAGGATTAACTTCATCCCAAGACAGTGGACAGTTCCAACCTACATTTGTTTCAGAGGGAAATGTATACACAGTAGGATCGCAGCCCAGACGTTTACCCAGTAGGATTCTGGCTCATAGGGGTGCACAGCACATTGTCCCGAATCATGTCCATCTCACGAGAGGCCAGAAACCCAGGCAAGGCTGAGCTGTGCCAAGCCAAGGGTGTCCCTTTTCACCATCTCCGGTGCAAAGGCCCGTACATTCCTCTGGTGCAGCCTTTACTTTCTATCATCAGAGAGCAAAAGATCAGACGAGAACAGACAAACGAGAGACAAACACACACACTCTCTACATACATCTATACGCACAAATACCAGCAAACGCATCCTAGCAGACATAATTTATGGGAAGGGAACATACTCCCTGCAAACTTAGCGGTGAACAGTTTTCTTCAGCTCCGTGGGGAGCTCTTCTGTCCCTCGGCCCCATCAAAGTGCAAAGCAGAACACCAGCACCAGCTGAGCGCGTCCTTCGCTGGGGGCCAGGAGAACGAGAGTGCCTGTGTTCTAGGCTTCCAGCTGCCCCTCCCAGACGCCGCTCTAGGAGGCAGAACTACTTGGAGTCTCTAAAATGGTCTTCTTCCGTCTTAAATGGGTTTCCACGGAGTCGCCACTGTATCCCTTGTGACACACAGATGAAGACACCAGAGCTCAAAAAACTTAACCAATTAGCAAACGGTCAGACAGTAGAGCAGGGATTCGAACTCAAGTCCATTCATTCTCTCAAGCAGCCGGCGTTGGGTCTTCCCTGTGAGGCACTGATTGGCGAATGGTGAGCTGTTGAACACCAATGATGACCTTGAACTTGGGAAAGACATGTCTAATGCGGGAAGCTCAATCAGTAACGAGATAAAACAGGTAGAAATGTGTTTCTACCTTATACCTGGGACTTGGTTTCTAAGTCTTTCGGATTCAATATGTGGCCAACCTTGGGCCTCGTGGCCAACCTTGGGCCTCGTAGCCACTGGCCTGACCTTGAGCTAGGCGGCACACACGAACTGGGCAGCTTCACACAGGTTCGAGTGCTGCCGCCGCCGTGAGAGCCAACGTCGGAGACGTACATGGGCACTCTCATCTCGAGCATATTCCACTTTGCTTTTTGTCGGAGGGGAATTAGGAAGTAAGATGTAGCGTAGAAATGTGATACCCCTCGTCATCTCAAAGGAAAAAAAATAATGCGAGCAAGCCCCGGCTGTGTGGCTCAGTGTGTTGAGGGCTGGCCTGTGAACCAAAAGGTCCCCAGTTCGATTCCTCGTCAGGGCACATCCCTGGGTTGCAGGCCAGGTCCACGCGAGGCAACCGATCAATACTTCTCTCGCACATTGATGCTTCCCTTCCTCTCTTTCTCCCTCCCTTCTCCTCGCTCTAAAAATATAAATAGATAAAACCTTTTTAAAAATAGGAGAGAAGCAATGATGTTTGCTTTTATTTTCTGTGATTATGTGAGAGGGGGAGGGGGAGTCTGTGTGTGGAAAGGTCAGACTTGAACGCATGGTGTCTGGACTCAAGGGGCTCCCGTTTTAGTCAGGGGACACTGCCCTGTTTTGGGAGCCACTCGGGGATGACAGTGTCCCCTATCCTTGGGAAACTCTCAAATTTCTTGAAGGCATATCCTTCCGAAGCTCCTGGCCGGGCGGAGAAGACAGCACGGAGCCAGGGGGAAGGCCAGCCACCTGCAGGAGGGAGGGAAGGGAGGGACAGCGCCTGCCCTCAGGACCCTCCAGGCTGACGGGGAGAACGGAGGCCCTGCCGTGCTCAGGGACAGGGGGGGGGGCGGGGGGGGGCAGCGCTCTGGGCCCCACGGAGGAGACCTTCCCTGGGGTCCCCACTCTGACAGGGAGTCTGGCCCCCGGAAGCCATGCCAGCATGACTGTGCGCCTCTCCTACACTCTGCCTGGGAGAGCCTCTTATATCGATGGCTGTTACTATTAATGATTTTCTTAAAAGTGTGTAACCCAGCCCAGAACATCACCTTTTGCCTGCGCACCTCCATCTGTACCTGGCACCTGATGGAGTCCATCGCCGTGAAGACTTCCTTCCGCGGAGGGCAGGGTGCTGGGGCCTCCCACACAGATACTGCAAACTGCTTCATCCGAGGCGAGTGGTCCCAAAGCCAAGTCCAGGAGAGGATCGGCCACAGTCAGTTCCTCAAAGGCAGCTGTAGAGATGGCCACCCCGCCCTCCTCTCAAGAGGCACAGAAGACAGTGGGGAGAAGCTCGGGGTACAAATGAAATCCACTTCTGCTTCTTCACTCCCCTCTCTTACATGACTCAGGCTTCCCAGGCCCTCCCCACTGGGGGTCAGGGGCGACTTAACGGGAACCACGGAGGTTCCTGGATTTGAGCCCCGCCCCACCCCGTTCCCTTCCCGGGCTCCAGTCCCAGCACCTGCTCTCCTCACAGGCCCGGGGCCCGTTGCCACCCATGACATGATAGGAATTTCTGATTCGCCTGCTCGTGTCATGGAGTCTGACTCTTGTCTACTTCAAGTTCAAGTCCCAGCCTCCAGGGGACCTGGTAACCTTCTCGCAGCCCACAGGACATGGTGGAGTTTTGTTTGAGATTCTCAGTTCCAGCGTAGAATGCTGTGTTCCAGCGTTTCTGAGAGGTGGTTTCCAGAATGTACCCCACACTCGCCTCGGATGAAGCAGTTTACTTCATTTACGTTTCTGAGAAATTCACTGTATGCCCTGACTGGTGTGACTCAGTGGGTCGGGTGCCACCCTGCCCACCAGAAAGGCCACCGGTTCGATTCCTGGTTGGGGCACATGCCTGGGTTGCAGGCCAGGTCCCCCCGGTTGGGAGCACACATGAGAGGCAACCAATCAATGTTTCTCTCGCACATCAATATTTTTCTCCCTCTCTTTCCCCTTCCCTTCCCCTCTCTCTAAAAAGAAATAAAATCTTTTGAAAAAAAGAAATTTGCTTTAGCCTTGGCTACATGACTCAGTTGGTTGGAGCATTGTCCTGTGCACTGAAAAGTTGTCATATTCCTGGCTGAGGCACATGCCTAGGTTGTGGCTTTGATCCCCAGTTGGGACGCATTGAGGAGGCAACCAATTGATGTTTCTCTCCAGTCTCTCTCTCTCTGTTTCTCTCTCTGTGTCTCTGTCTCTCTCTCTCTCAGAATCGATGGAAACATGCCCTCGGGTGAAGATTTTAAACATTTTACTTTATGCTGCCAGACAGTGTAGTGGAATTATCATGAGTTAAGGTTTACTGGGGGAAGAAAGTCATTCTGACTTGTTGAATAATTTACATTCTCGAATAGCGGTGAACAAATACAGGCTGGTAGCTGATGAGAAAACCCCAGCCACCTCCGCTGCCCCCACAATTCTCCAGGGCCGTCCCGGCCAGCGCCCACAGAACGCGCAGTCCCGCGCTGCCCTTTGTACGCAAACGTGTGTGGACCGCTGATACGGCACAAGCACATTAAATGACCTCTGGGATTTTAGAAAGATGGAATGAAAATTAAAAAAAGACTGAAACTAGAGTCAGAAGATCTGATTCCAAGCGGTTCCCTCGTCACTGTCAACTGCAAGGAAGTCATTTCATCTCTCGGTGTCCTCATCCATAAAAAGAGAGAAGTGACGTGCATCTTGCGATTAGTCTCAGGATTGTGGAAATAGACACAAAAGGACCCAGCCGAGAGGGAAGTCAGGGTGAACACAGCCATGTCCTTCCCCGCTGGCTAAAGTCTCTTGCAATTACTGGAATCATACATTTTGAGGAGGAAGGGGAAGGAGAGAACGTGGAGGAGAAGGGAGGTTCCGTCTGTACCAGTCTGAAAACGTGAAGGAAGGAAGACAAGGGGGAGGGAAGGAGGGAAGGAGGGTGGAGTTAGCAGACTGGAAATTTTGAGGAATTCCAGAAAGATGGAAAGCAGAAGGGACTGAACTGACAGAGGAACAAGTGCAGAGAAAAGTCACAGTCCAAGACAGGAGCACTCCCAAGGAAACAAGTAGGGATGCTCAGGTGCAAATGTGAGCAGACAACCAGCAAGCACCACAGAGCAGAGGAAAACGGATGATTTAAAAGAAATGCCCTGCCTGATGCATGGGGCTCCGTTGTCTGTGCGTCATTCCGCAAAGCAGAAGGCGCCGGCTGGGGCGTGTGACGTTTCTCCCATCGATGTTTCTCTCCTTCTCTTCCCCTTTCTCTAAAAAAATAAATAAATAAAGTCTGTGTGTGTGTGTGTGCGTGTGTGTGTGTGTGTTTGTGTGTGTGTACACGGAGAGAAAAGCCCCGACCTCACAGAGAGAAGTAACACTAGCGGGAGCAGCATCGACGGAGGAAACAGGAGGCAAATTTAAAATAATAATTCATATTCCAGAAAGATTCAAGATGATGGCGCGCTGATGGAGGATAACAAGTTGTGATGAGAAGCCACAATTCTTGAATATTAATATACTAAATTGAAGTCATAATCAGTGGACTGAATAAATTAATGAACACAGTGAATCTCCAATTAGTGAGTGGGGTGGTGAAACTGGAGAAGTCTCCCAGCACATCCGGGGAGAGGCCAGAGACCACTGGGGGGGGAGTGGGGGGGACCTGCAGGAAGTGGGGGCTCAGCCGTGAGGGTGAATCTGAAAGAGATTTGGTGAGAGGCTGCCTGGTATAACGGGAATGGTTCTTCCATCATCACACCAGCTCTGTTCATGAGGGGATCAAGTCCTTTCCTGTGTGAGTTATGCCAGAGTGGCCTTCACCCTAGTCCAAGTCCAAATCAGTATGAGCAGGGTCTGAATCGGGCTTGCCCGGGAGCACAGATCTCTCCGAGGAGACACACACGCACACACACACAGCCAAACGGCTGAACTTGCTGAGCAGAAGGTGATCACCCAGTGCTCTCTTTGCACAGATGAGAAAACTGAGGCTCAGGGGGGCAGAGCGGGACTCTTCCTGGCTCCCTCTCCATCCCCCATGCCGTGGCCATCCTTCCAGAAGGATCCTCGGTGTCACAGTCCATCAGCTGTGTGTTCGTCTCCCCGGTGGCTGCTGACCACAGCCTCTCCTTCCCTTTGTGCTGGAGCCAGCCCAGGTGCTCGGGGCAGCGGTCTGGTCCAGCCTGCTGGTCTGGGGAGGAGACGCCCCAGGGGGTCTGGGAGCTGCTTTTAGACTGGCCAGGCCACATGGTGGGGGGAGAGGGGGGAGGAAGGCAGCGCCCCCTGCAGGCTCTGAGCAAAGCACTCTGGGGCGTTCTGGACCTAAAGGCAGTCCAGGCACAAGAGTGAATGCCTTTCCTTGTTTCTTCAGCAGCGCAGTCTCCCAGGGAATGCTGGCACAGCAGGAGCCAGCCCCGTGCTCAGTGGGTGTGAAAGGAACAGGCTCCCACCACCGCAGATTAACCGCGTGACCTCGGGCAAGTCCTTTGACCTGTGTCGCCTTAGTCCCTTCAGCAGTTAAATGGGAGAGAGAATGCCCCTAGGTTATTATCTCTACGGCACACACAAAGCTACCGTATTTTTTCAGCCCGGACCATAAGATGTACCTAGGTTTCAGAGGAGGAAAATAGGAAAAAAAACTTTTGAAGCAAAAAATGTGATCAAATATTTAATAACATAAATAACATAATATTTCACCAATGTTAATGTAAACAGCCAGATAAGCTACTATAGGAGACTGTTCTGCATGGTGTGGGTCCAACTCCCACTTGGAAAGGCCAGTGGAAAACAAGGTCCGGCACACAGGACCCACGCCCACAGATAGGTTCTCCCGTGGGAAATCAGGCCTGCATTGTACCCAGGCCGCTTTGAGGCTTGCTTTTTGCTAAAACTCGCTCACCCTGAATTGAGGCAACAAATGTTTACTGCATATTTTTAAAATAACTTCCTAAGCCCTGGCTGGTGTAGCTCAGTGGATTGAGCGCGGTTGCGAACCAAAGGGTCACCAGTTCAATTCCCAGTCAGGGCACATGCCTGGGTTGCAGGCCAGGTCCCCAGAGGGGGTCACGTGAGAGGCAACCGCACATTGATGTTTCTCTCCCTCTTTTTCTCTCTCCCTTCCCTTCTGTCTAAAAATAAATAAATAAAATCTTTTAAAAAAAACGTAGAGGAAAATCTTTAAAATAAATAAATAGATAGATAAATAAATAAAATAACTTCCTAAAATCTATGCTAAACCTTCCAAGGATGAGTATAACCAGTTCAACCACTTTTCCCTTTGCATTTGCAAATATCCTTCCTTTTTGATGTAAATAGCAACATCCTGTCCTTTGTTTGCTGTAAAAGGTAACCACCTAAAGTGAACCTGTGCATAGTAAATGAGGACCATCCTCAATGTAATGTGCCCAGAAAAGCAATAAAAGCCTGTCAAGGCAAGGGTCGGGTTGCTCACCTCTTGAGAGAGTGGCCCCACCGTCCCTTTTCCTCCACAGGATTCGGTAGTCCGTGTGAATTTGTCTCATTTCAGCCACAACGCCGTGGACCCTACAAGCTGAGGTCCGCATTCAAACTATGAGATGCACCCCCATTTTCCTCCGAAATTTTGGGCGGGAAGTGCGTCTTATAGTCCAAAAAATACGGCAATCTATAAAACTCTTATCAACTCAGAAGGAAACCAGTCACGGTGAAGAAGGTCCTGAGACCTGTGTTCCCCGCTCAAAAATTCACCCGAGCTGCCCCGTTCCCTGTCTCTGAGGTACTAGCTGCGAACTGGTTCACGTGGGTGGCAGGAGCTGCCCCAATCCCTCACAGGATGGCTTGAGAAAAAGCAATTAAATGCTTTCTTAATTGTAGGATGGCAAGAGGTTAATGAGTTACTATAAAAACCAGTCCCTGCCATCTGGTGGCTGTCACCAAAGCCTGCATGCAGGGAGTGATCCCAATTTGTAAGGCAGGATGAGGAGATCGCTCCAAACAGGGAAAGCAATGGGGGCTCAGGGTGCCGCGCTGGGGACCCCAGGGCCCAGGGCACCCCAGCTGGCCTCCAGACATCCCAGGGCTGCCAGGAAGGTTCAAAACCAAGTTGGAGGAACTTGGGATCAGACAGGAAGCCACAATCACTCAGCAGTTCCAACACAGTTTTTCCCCGGGATTCAGCTCTAGTGAGTGACGGATGGGCCTGATCGCCACACTGCTCAGCACACGCCAGGAGAAGAAAAGGGAAAAGTGGCAGACTGCGTGAGTATCAGCCACGGCGGAGGGAGGGACAGACAGGGGCAGGGACTGCAGACACTGGACAGACGTAGAAACAGACCAGCCCAGACAGATGGAGAGACAGAGAGAAAGCATGGGAACTGAAATGCCGGGACACGGAAAATGACGGGGGCGTGGACAGGCGTGCCTGGGAGCAGCAGACGAAAGGGCGGGTAAATTTCTGGAATCAGAGACAGGAAAGAACCTTTGAGGGTTTTGCTTTGTTCTGGGCAAACGTGTCCTCTCTGAGGTCCCACTGCTCTCAGGGGTGACCAGGAGGAGTGGCCCTTCTCCCTCGAGGGCGGTGAAGAGGAGCCGTCAGCAGGCACGGCCTCTGCTCTGCCTCCGGCCACCACACTCACACACACACACACACGTTCATGAATACACATGGCAAACATACATACACACATCTTCACATATGTGCAGATATACGCCCATACAAATCTATACCACCTCAAGCACAGCCAGCTCTTACCATCCAAGAGCCAGTTCTCATCTAAAGGAGGCCATGGGTGCCGGTCAGTCTCCCCACCCCCGGCCCCGTCTCGGAGGTCCCGTTTTCAGCCCTCAGCCCAGCACAGACAGGTCTGGTTTTCTGGTGCAAAGAGGAAGAAACCCAGAAAGTCCACGCATTTCAAGGGCTGCACAGCCTGTGGTTTCCATGAGGCCCAACTCACCGGCCAGGAAATACAGAGGCCACTCCTCACCTGTTCTTCTAGGGTTTGACTCTCTTCCAGGGCGGGACCTCGAGACGCTCACTTTGCAGGACTCTGTCGGCTTCCCCTGCAGAACCCCTTTCCCTTCCTTCTTCAACCTCTCCCCCTTCCCCTTCCCTCCGGCAGTCACCACACTGTTGTCTGTGTCTATTTCATTTCCTTCATCCCTTCCCCTTTCCCATCCACAATTGTCTCTTCTATTTCTAGCAGTAAACCAGGATACCAAGGCTGTATCTAGCTGGCCGCACCTAGCTAGCTAGGTTCTCTGGCGACTCGTGTTACCTCCAAGGCTCCCAGCAGAGACATGCCAGGTCTTTGCAAAGTTTCCCAGGTTCTGGTGCCGGGTCCAGCATCTGCACGGCATCAGTGCCCGCGGGCAGCATCCAGGCGCCAGCAGGCCGTCAGCGGTGCTGTCCTCACAAGCCTGGTTCTGCCTTTCATTTCTGTGCCTTCGGAAGGTCTGAGTGTTCCTTTTCCTGGTGGTTCTAGGAGCCACCCAATAGCTTTGCTGCTTCGGGGTAAAGAGCATGCAGGCACACAAGTGTGAGAGAGAGACAGACACAGAGAGTCATCCTTCGATCCTGGCCTGCCTGTGTCCAGCCGCTGCCGCCCAAGGCTGCAGGCGTGGGAAGGAAGGAGCCCTGGGCGCCGGGCGGCAAGGGTGGGGAGTGGAGCTGCTCAGCTCTCAGGGTCTGAGCGGCTGCGTGGAGACCAATTGAATGTCCCCGAAGACATTTACTCCACAATGGTAAATGATGTCAACTAACACCTCAAACTTTGGACCACGGGTTTTTCTTTAGCTTATTACTCTTGAGGAGTAATTTTTTGCCCAAGTGTGGGGGATGCCCAGCCAGGTGGCACTGCCAGGACACTCGATGTCCCTGACTTTCTTTGAGCCACCACTCAGCTTTCTTTTTCACTGTGAGCTGGGCGCTGCTTTGTTCAGGAGGACAGCTCAGGTGCCACTCTGAGGGGACGGACCGGAGGAAAGAGTGCAGCTTAGAAGCTGACTCTGAGCATTTCCGTGAACTCCAATATACTCAGTCCTGTGAGAAGACACTTAAAGAGGGCAAACCATCAGAGGAGAACTTGAAAGCAAATGTAAGCAACCGCGAGATCCAGGGAGGACTCTGTGGACACTCAGAACATCAGGGAACTCCGTGTCGGGCGGCGACATCAAGGTGTGTGCGCCCCCAGGTGCACCGGCCACATCGACTTGCTCTGAGCAGCTGCTCCCACCTCCCTCACAGCGTTGGTCCCGACCAGCCAAGCACAACTGCCTGGTCCCTCTGAAAGCTGGTCTGCGGTCTGACATCCAGGGCTGGCTGCTAGTGACATGGCCCCTCCGTGGCCCCTCTCTGGTGTAGCAGTTGAGACCCTGGGCCCTTGAGGAAGAGGGCTTGAGGTTTGAGTCCTGGCTCCGTTGCTTGTTGGCACGGCTTGCCTTCCTGGGCCTCAGGTTAAAACGGGAATAATTACAGTAACTATGAGGGTTCCTGAGAGGGTTAGATAAATTGATCCACATGCAGGTGCATCCAGGCGGGGTCCACCAAAGGAACAGAACCAGCAGGAGATACATATGCAAGGAGCTGGCTTGTGCAATCGTGGGGCCGGGGTGGGGCAGGTCTGACGTCCACGGGTCAGGAGGTCGGGAAGGGCCAGCTGGGGCTCTCGAGCACAAGCTGGAGCTGCAGTCCACTGCAGAATTTCTTCTTCTTCAGGAGACCTCCGCTCTGCCCTTAACACTTTTCAACTGATTGGATCAAAGCCAGGTTGTTTAGGATAACCTCCTTTGCGCAAAGTCACTGGTTTTGGAGGTTAATGACATGAATACTGCCATGGCAACACCTAGGTTACCATTTTATTGAATAACTGGTACCACAGCCTTGGCAAGGTGACACATAAAACTGCCATTCACAATGGCTGGCTCAGGAATCCATCACTCAGTACCTTTCGGCCATTATGTTTTCAGGATTCGAAAGCTTTTAGTAGGGAGGTTGAAGCAATGAGTCAAGCTCCCCCCTTTCTAGCCTCCACCTCACATGGTCAATTGCATCCTCTTCCTTGTTTCCAAATCTTCCAGAAAAGGCTGGGGACTGACCCAAGGAACCACAGGGAAGGGGACCCTCTTCTACTCCCTGGGCACATCCTGTGCCAGCGCAGGGCCAGGGCAGGTACTTTATGATCCCTGCCTCCTACAATCCGGGGCCAGGGTCCCGCCCTCCTCAATTCCTCTTCTCTGGCCACACACCTCCCTGTCAGGCCCACCATGGTACAGCGGCCTCCTCTATGGCTGATCTCCATGGGCAGCCGGCCAAGGGGGCAGAAATCCAGCCCATGCTCTGAGCTACGCACCTGCTTAGACAGATGCCTTTTACTGATTCACTCAAAGGAGCCAAGAAGCTGGTGGCACCTGGTAGCACACTTAACCATAGACCGTCCATGCATCAGCAGGAAGGGAGAGCCTCAGGGGCCACATGCTGCTGAACAGGAGGTGCCTCCATTCCCTAGTCACGGGCGTGCCCGTGATGCGGTGGCAGCACTTCTCAGTCCCTCCATGCGATTTCTGGTCCCTCGCTGGTCTGCAGGCTTCTGAGCACCCACCCTGGAGGCCAGTAGTTTTCAGTCCCCCTCATCCTATGTGCTGCAGCCCTCAGAGGAACGGCTCCCTGCCCAGTGATCACATTCATCCCACACCTTCGCCCCAGCCTAGAGCTGCCCAGTGACCCAGGGCTAACCTGCCCCAGGTCCATGGTTCTCCTGCCCTCCTCCCCTCCTGCAGTTCCCATTTGCCCTTGCTGAAGCCGTGATACCCCAGAAAGCCCCACACACCCTTTCCAGGGGCTGAACTTCCCCGTTACCTGAGCCTGGTCAAGCTCATTGCTCTCTCAGAGCTTGAATTCCTCCTCTGGAAAGTAGGAGCGGTCATCAGACCCACTGCAAGGTGTTGTCATGAGAACCAAGTGGGTGAATGTGTGCCCAGTGCCTGGCACAGGGCACCAAGTCCATGTTGCGTGTCCCCAGACTCCCCGGCCTACCTTTGCCCACCTTCCTCCAAGCTGCCACTTATCAAGGCGCGTGAAACCCCCCTCTCACCCATCTGATCTCGTGGGACCTGACCAGCAGCCGAACTCACCACGCACAGACCCCCACGGCTGTGGAAGAGAAGCACGCTCGCCTTGACCCAAGCTGAGGAGACCGCCACAGTGCAAGCTACTGTTCTCCGCCTCTTCCTGTGCCTCACTTACAAACTGGACTCTGTTGTACGTATGGGTGGGGCAAAAACCACAGCAGGCACAGGGCTCAGCGCCATCTGTAGTGTCTGGCCTCCCCTGGGGGTCTTTGCATGTATCTCCCGCGGATAAGGAGGGACTGCTGTATTTCCGAACTGGGGTCTTTGTTTCCAGCACGAACTGGATGCTGTTTTGCAAGGTTGTAGAGTTGCTACCAGATAGGGCCCTTTTTCCTTCATTCAAGTCGAGCGGGCGTGGGGAGGAACAAAGGGAGCAGCTCATTCATTCGGTAATCCCACCACGTTTTCAGAGAAAACAAAAAGGCAACCTACTCCTGCTGCCCCTTTGGCTGTTCCCACCAAATCAACGTTTCTATAACTACAGTAATACAAACACACACCTCACAGCAATGTGTATTACACACATCATCACAAATGTTCACCCAAAGGCAGTTACACTGTATCTTCTGCAACTTGCTTTTGAATCACTTAACTTAAAAAAAATGTTTTTAATACTCACCCGAGCCTATGTCAACGTGCCCCAACCACGGATCGAACTTGCAACCTTTTGGTGCAGATGACACTCCAACCAACCGAGTCATGCTACCAGGGCAACACTTAGCTTTTACTGGCGACCCCTTCCTAGACTAGTCAGTGCCTCAGGAGCCTCATGGCCAGGTTCGAATACCAGCTCTGACTTCTCACAGCTGTGTAATCTAGTGGTGGTTAATAACCTCTCTCTGCCTCTTCCAAAACACGTGGATGATTACAACATTGTCTACTTTATAAAGTGTTGAGACAGTATGTAAAGGTCGCCTATATAAAGTTCTCCGAATGGTGCCTAGCCCATGGCAAATGCTTAGAAAAATGTTACTTCTTATTACTTAGATCTACCTTGGTTTCTTTTTCAACAGTGAATAGAATTCCACTACATAGATATCCCATGCTCTGGGATGTAAACTTTAACTTTTACAAGTGTTGCTCTTATAAGCCGTGGTACAGTGAAAGTCCCTGTGTGTATATGTTTGCTCATTCATGCTATGACTTGGGGAGGACAAATCTCTAGAGGAGAGATGGCTGGTTTATCCAACAGCGCATTTTAGCTGATACAGCTACGGACACAGGCCTCCGAACGGCCGGAGGGACTTGCGTCCCCGACAGCACGTGCTCGGCGCCTCTTGCTCGCCGGTTCGAAGGGCCCCAATCTCCTTAACTAGGCGGGCAATCGTCAGAACGCTGCCACATTGTGCCCTGCATTTAAATTTCTTTCTTTATAGTGAGGTTGGATATTTTAATTTTTTCCCCTTTCACGAGTCGTTTGTGGTGTGTGTGGGAGGAGGGAGAAAGAGAGAGAGACTTGCCTGATTGTTTCTGATTGATTTGAAGACATAGTTTCTATAGAATGGATATTCACGATTTTCCTGCTAGAATGTGTAGCAAATACCTTCTCCCAGGTGGTTTGGTGCCAGACTTAGAAAGGCCTTCCCCACCCCAAATATGGACATACAGATGTGTGACAGATGCAGAGGTGGATGATGTAGAGATCAAGAGGAAATAGAGATAGACATAGAAATGTGACAGATGCCCTCTCCCTGGCCTGGGGGACAAATAGGTAGGTCGACAGATAGATGGATAGATAGGTAGAGAGACAGACAGTCTTATACATAATCTTATATATGTAGCATTACATTGTCTTTTAATCTGTTAATATTTTATATTTAATCTACAGATCTTTAATCCATGTGGAATTCATCATTGCACATGGCATGAGGTAGGTACCTGACTGTATTCCTTTGCAAATAAACAGCAGTTTGTGTCAGAGTTCAACATGTCTTTCACCTGCCAGCAGTGCACCTGAAGGACCAAGACTCTCTGGACTTGAGTCCCTGTGGCCCGGGGAGAAAAGCAGGCTGGATGGCAAGCAGCCTTCCCTCCCCTTTCCCGCTCTTCCCTTCCATTGATCACATCCAGCAGCTGCAGCGGGTGGGCGCTGGGGAAGCTTTCCTGCTCAGAGAGCAGGGCGAGGTGGGCGGGCCGCCGGGGTGGGGGGTGGGGGCGTCAACACTGTGTCACCCGAACACAGCGTGACGGGCATGGTCAGAGCCTGAGCTACAGTTACCCTGGGGCCGCAGTAACGCATGTGCCCCGAGAAGTCACTTTTCCAGAAGATGCAGTTTAGGCAGCGTGGAGGCTCAGGTGACCCTTATTTATAGCATCTGGTCCCAGGTTTCCACGGACCTACACAGGCTGGCTTCCCTCCATGGAAAGAAATCGAATGACTGCTGGACTAACTTACAGGTGAGGGGGCCTCCAACCTGCCCTGCATCCTCCGAGTTAGATCCCAAGGACAGTGAACAGCGCTCAGATGGGGACACCCTGCGGCTCACACGGCAGGCATCCCTCCTCGCCCGGGCACGGGCAGCAGGGCAGGCTGGCCGAGGAGGCGCTGCGGTGCTCAGGGCCCAGGCAACAGGAGGAGCACGGGACTGGACACCAGAGTGCCTGGCTCTCTGCTCCTCAACCAGCCACCAGTGTGACTTCAGCCTCTTGCTGAACATCTTTCCTCAGACCCCCTCCCCCAAACCACTGGCTGACACGTGTCAAGCTACGTCCCAGGGACCGTGCTGGGTGTTTTAAAGACAAATCTCCAATTTCCACCACAACGCTGACAGTGGGAATGAGCATATGTCGAAACCAGGTCACAGAGGTTGGGGAAATGTGCTGTGACATTGCCCCAAATGTGGCAGAGCTAGAAGTCAAATCCCCTCGCCCCATTCCAAAGCCCAAATGCTGTGCTAGCACCCGTGGGCCCAGCGTGGCTTGGAGGGGCGACAAGTGGTGAGTGGCTTCCCACCGAGGCTACTGGGGAGGCTTCCCGGGCTTTTCTCTCCCTTGGCCTTGGAGTTGGTCCACACAGCCACCCTGCACCCTGCCCCTGGGGCTCCTGCTGCACGCCCCACGCCCTTCCGCAGCTGGAGGGAAGGAGGCCTCACCAAATGCCCGCAGGGCCAGGGCTGGGGACAGGCCCACCTCCACGTGTCTACACACGTCACACCGAACACGGGGTCCTGCGCTCAGTCCTGGATGAAAATATCTTCCTAACAACAAAATGTAAAAAAACAATGAAGTTGCAGTCTCTATGTGACTGAAAGAATTGTATCAAGGACAACTGAGTCCAATTATTATTGTGTGCGTTGGAATGGACCCTTAGTGGGCTGGCGATATTCAGATGAGCAGTAAAATAGCGGCATAATCCATGTATTATTTTATATTTATTTCAGAAAATTTTTGTCTTCATTTCAGCAAAATCTCCAAGTACGTTAATTTTTGCATAATTATATTCTATTGGTAATACTCACCTAAGAATTTTAAACGTGTAATTATATACAAATTGTGAATGTAGTTTCATATTCGTATCTTAAAATATATGTACAATTGAAAAAATTAAATTCTATTTCAATATGATTTCAGTAAAAGTTATCCTCTTCTAAAATATTAAAAATTGCTACAAAAAATTAAAAGGCAAAATATAAATTATAATGAACAGATGTAAAACATTTTATCAAAGGTACAAATAAAGCTGAAAGTTTTAAATTTGATTTCTTGAAAATGCAGCTATTATTAAATATTTTTATTATTCAATATTTATAACTCACGATTCAATGCCCCTCTAGCTGCCGGTGTAAGGAATCGGTGTCATGCTTCACACATATTATGTCTTGAGCTGCATATATATTCAAATTTGGGAGGAATCGAAATTGTTTACTGTAGTTAAATATGCTCCAACACCCACGTGCCAGTGTCGTGAAGGCCGCGTTAATTCTTATCTCTAGAACCAGAAATTGGAACATGAAGAGAAGCACGGAAATGAGTGTTGGGCACTGCTGAGAAACAACAATTCGTTTCTGTTGGAATCTGTTGCATTCCAGCTGAGAGGAAGGACCTGACAAGTTCATTAACTTGCCTTTTCTCTTCCCCCAGCACTTCCGCGCAGCTCCTCCCTGCAGCCGGGTCCTCCTCTGACCTCACTGGAACTGTCTGGCACGCGGCCTTCACGGTATTCGATGCTGTTTCCCGAGACACAGAGCAGGAGACATGCAGGAGGGCTTCCCTGGGACCCGGGTGGTGATATTCTGAGAGCAGCAGGCCTTAGGGTCCCACGCACAGGGCCAGGCCTGAACTCCAGACTCCGAGTGCCAGAGGAGCGGGCGCGTGTGTGCGCATGCACACCTGAAACACCCAGGGCCCTCCGAACTATAGGCTCAGAGAAGAGACCCCTCTATTCAGAGTCTCAGGGTGGAGTGAAAAAGAACTGGGGGGAGGGTCAGGGTCCCCAAGGCCACCTCAGTAGGATTCACAGCACTCATTGCAGAGTGGTACACACAGCTGCGATTTATTACAAAGAAAGAATGCAAAGCAAAATCAGCAGAGTGAAAGGCATGTGGGGCCAAGCCCAGAGGAAAGCAGGCGCCAGCTTCCATTCCAAGGGTCCTCTCCCCGCGGAGTCACACAGGACACGCTTCATTCCCCAGCAACAAGTTGTGACAACACGTGTGGAGCTTGTCTTCCAGGGAAGCTGGTCACAGACTCCGTGCCTGTGGCTTTAGAGATTTTATTTATTTATCTTTAGAGAGAGGGGAAAGGTAGGAGGGGAAGACAGAGAGAAACATCGATATGCGAGAGAAACATCAATCAGTTGCCTCTCACATGCCCCCAACCGGGGACCTGGACACGTGCCCCAACGGGGAGTTGGGAATGGAACCACAGACCTTTTGGTCTGCGGGATGGCGCCCAACCCACTGAGCCACAGCAGTCAGGGTAAAAGGCAGTATCTCTTAGTAACTCCCAACGGTACACTTATCTTAGAGCCCTGATGCTTCCTTTACTTCAGTTTACTTCAGGCACCCTGCAGGCACTGACGCCGAGGCCTCACATGTGTCAAGCTACGTCCCAGGGACCGTGCTGGGTGTTTTACAGTGGGAATGTAACCGTGTCCTCACCTGCAACACCAGGAATTGCTTTTCCGGGTGGAAACTCTCTAAGAAGGAAGATCACCAATCTTTCTCTCTCTCACACACACACACACACACACACACACACACACGGCCCTGTGACTCTCCGGCTCCCACAGAACCTAACAAAGTAGAACTTGGGCGACAAATGGATTTTGGAATTTAATTGGTGCTGCACCATGCTTTCCAAGCAGATTCATTCACTCACTTCTTAAGTGAATTTGTCACATCCCTATCCCACTTGTGCTATCATTTTATTAACATTTATATTTTAACTTCTTTCAAGTTTTAGCTTGTCTAAACTTATTTTAAAAGAAAACATTGCATCTTTACCATACACAGAAGACCAGCAACACTGATCGTAACCAGAGTGGAATTATAAATCTCACAAAAACAAAATAATGTTTCCCACCTAAAACTGAAATAATGAATTCAGAGCAATACAAGTTGCTTAACCAAATCTAATTGATTCACTAAAATGAAATCCTCAGTGAAAAAAAAATAGAATGCTTATGACCTAGTAATATAAAGAATATTAGCTTCATGTCATTTGATTTACGATGACCATTTGTTTCTACGTCAATTAAATTATAATATTTTTTAGTTTTGATAGTAACCAGCACTGAGAATCCTAGCGCACGGGAGTCCAGAGAAAGAAAGGGCCCCTGACCATTGCCCAGATGATACATTTTAAACAATTATAATGTTTTAGTATGTAGTTTTGGTACATGTAAAAGAATATACGTATTCCTAACCTACTTCATGTGAAAGTACGAGCCATAATCACACAATGACACTGTGAACCTCTAAACCCTCCTCCTGTCTTAAGAACCGTGCGCTCTGCTCTGATTTCCGTCTCCGCCTCCCTCTCTTCCCCTCCCCAGGTAAAAACTGTCCTGAATGCCTTTGCTTTTAAAAACAGTTGCCCACCTATGACATTTCTGCACAGTCTGTTATTTAGATTTGTTTGAACATAAGCTTTAGAAAACTGCTGTTGGTGTCTTCTAGGAGACCGAATATTACATTATGGTGTACATGTGCAAGGCAATGTTATTCCAGGTGAGAGTGAACACATGCAGACTGCACAGGAGCTCGTGGATGAACCCATGAGGCAGAAACCAACTCCCATTCCGCTGAGGCCAGCCCGGACTTTCATCTTCACCCTAGGAAATAAAACTTAAGAGGGATGAAATGAAGAGGGCTCCCCTTCCTCTGCCCTTCACACCCCAGGCACTTCCTATGGAGAAAAGAGGGACCAGAGCTTGCAAGGCTGGCCCTCGGCTGGCATCCAGGAGCTTGGATTTGGGAAGGGCCCTACCGTTCCCTGGTAGGAGTGACTCACTGCATCTAAACTGTCCAAACGATATGACGTATGCTGAGCACTGGCTTCCCCCACCCCCCGCCCCCCCGCCTTGGGAGTCTGGAATTCTGGTGCAAGGCGTGGAGAGGGTCCTACCTAAGCAGCACCCTCTTGCTTCCCCTGATTGAGTTACTGCCTTTTAAAACACTTCCTAGACATTAGGCTACCATCAAGCCCAGCACTTGTAAGGGCTGCATGCAAATCCATGGGCCTCCAGCGGGCACCTCCAGTTTATGGGATTACATATGTTTTCCTAAGGCAGGGACACAAATAGAAGCCTCAGAATAATAAACCTACACCCAAGGCAGTAGGTGATGGTCTGTGCCCCTCCCATGTTCTGTGTGTCAGGACTTACACAGCATCCATCCCGCCTGCTCATGGGCGTGGAAAGCACTTTGTGTCAGATCCGGATGGACTGTGATGACACATCAGACGTGCTGGGAGGGATGGGCCATGCCAGGACAGCGCCAATGGGAAAAGCCCTCATGAAATGTGACCTAGGCGTATGCAATCTCCCAGTATCCTTGACTCCCTTCTCCCGCACTGCCTCCAAAGCCAATGGGCAGTGCAAATGGGTAATGGGATGCATTAAAAACACATAATTGTATATGACACTGTTGGGGATGAGGCAAAGCAGGGTGGCAAGTGCCCACCACGGCCATACCCCAAGTCACCCAGGCCCAAAGAGATGGCCACCAAAAAGGCCGGATGCTGAACATTTAATTCTGAAGCAGAAGTGAGTTATTAGAGCCTTCTTTGTCCACAAATTATAAATATATCTAGGAAGAATGAAGAAGGGAAGAGAGCCGTTCCTTGATCTAACACACCATCATTGCGTCCAATCTAGGTGTCCAATCTAGCATTAAGCACCAGTAGGAGTAAGTCAGCATAACCTTCAAGGGGCTCACATGAATGCAGGAGGAGGCATACAGCAGTCATCAGTGTGCTACCATGGGAAGCTCATGCTGTGCAGTAATGCCATTGGAGGGAAAGAGTTCAGATAAGGTCTAGGTCACCCTGCAGGGGACTCAATCTGAAAAGCCTCATTGGCCTAATGACTCTTATTACCTAGAACAGAGCCTCACACATGCCAGGTGCTCAATAGATACTTCTTCAAGAGTTGAATGCTAGGAAGCCTGTAATCGTCTGAGTGATGGTCCCCAAAGGTACCTACATCCTAATTCCTGGGACCTGTGGATATCGCCTTACATGGAAAAATGGACTTTGCAGATGTGATGAAGTTAAGGATTTTGAGACGCAGAGATTATCCAAGATTGCCCTAAATGTGCTCACAAGTGTCCTTATCAGGGAGAGATCTGACACAGACAAGACAGGAAAAGGCAAGGTGACCACAGGAAGGCAGGCCGACCACGGAGGCAGAGATTGCAGTGATGTGGCCACAAGCCAAGGAATGCCAGCCGCCACCAGAAGCTGGAAGAGGCAAGGAAACAGATTCTCCCTTGTAGCCTCTCAAGGAAATGGGATCCCGCTTCAGTTGATTTAGGCCTGTAAGGATCCGTTCAAATTTCTGGACACCGAAACTATAACAGAACAAGTTTCTGTTGTTTTAAGCCACCAAGTTGGTGGCGATTTGTGAGAGCACGCCCATTCACTAACGGAGCCACCCCTCTGGAAAGAAATTACAGGCAGAGGAACTACAGATGCTGTCTGGGCACTGCCAAGTTCTTTGGGGAGCCCGGGGATTTGGGGCCGAGGCATGCTAAGATGGGAAAAGGGCTTGAGAAGGATGAGTCTGGCTTGGCTGTGCAGGATGGATAGAAGACTGGAGACACCAGAGGGAGGGAGCTCTGCCAAGAGGTTCTGGAGGCAGCTCAGGCGTGCAAAGGGGATAAGAGCCAGGCCTCGGGGATTAGCAGTGGGAATGAGAGAAGGGGGTGGTACAAAAGAAATTTCAAAGGCCAAATTGATGGTGCTTAGTGACAGACTGAAGAGATGAAGGAGAAATTTTTTCCAGCTGTTCGAGCTGAGATGGCAGAGAGGGGGAAATTGGCGTAAAGGGGAAACATTTGTAAATATTTCTAACAATCGCCAGTTAACCTCAAAACAATCCTAGTACCACAATTTGAGCTGCTCTAAGAGTCAAGGAAACAGCCTGTGGATCGACACTTTGCGTGGCCTGAGGAAAACGCTATGGCCAGACTCCTGTTAGAAAGTATAGAAGAATTCTCTCCAGCTCCCCTCCTGATCTCCCCTCAGCCAAATGCCCCCCAAGGCCTAGATTTTGAGAGTGGGGATGGGTAGGGGAACGGGGTGGATGAGAAGGAGGGAGGAGGAGAGAAACAGGGGAGTTGGGAAAGGGGAAGAGGAGGCAGGAGCACGCCACACCACAGACATGTTCCGTCACACAGGACCCTGATTCTGGCTTGCTGCCACTTTCATCCCGGAGGACCGTGGATGGAAATCACATTCGTGCCGGAAATGCGAGTGGATTCTGACGTGGTGGGAGCCTGCGAGCATGAAAAAGTCAGTGGGCTGAGTGAGACCTGGACTTCCGATGGAGAATGTGCCCTCCAATCAAGAACCTCCCTGAGCAGGGAGCGGGCCCCGGAAAGGACAGTGGTCGACCCAAGAAGCACATCTCAAGAGATCTCGGCTACCGCCTAGGAGAACATGAATAATAACAGAGCTCTGCCCCGTGCTCTCAGTCCCCACCCTGACCCCGGGGTCACCACTGGGGAGTTCTGCTCACCCCAACCAACTGTACTATCGTCTCCATCCGCAAGGCTACAACGCCAATGTCCCCCTGTGTATGGAAGCTACAGGGCTCAGCATTCACCTCAGCAGGCGAGGAGGGAAGAGAGAGAGATTTCTACATTTACTTATTAGTTGTTTATCAAGCACGTCCTGTGTGTCCAGCACCTGTTGGGTATTTAGAATGCTCAGTGGAAAAGCCAGGCCCTGTCCCCATAATGCTTACAAATATTACCAAAAGCAGCCTTGGAAAAAGCCTGAGCAGAAGCTTGAATCAGAACCAAGTCTCCATATTTCCCCAAAGGACTGAACTGGCAAGCCTGCGAGTATCCTCCAGGTGAAACGGAGATTCCATCCTGTGTAAGCTTCTCTTCTTTTGAGGCATCCACCAACCTGCGGAACAAGAGACTCTCCTACGGCCTGTCTCTCCCAACGAAGTCCCCAGAGGAATGCGCTGTGGTTACTGAGAAATCCATTTAATGGCGCCACTTTCCAGCGTTATTACCTTTGCCCCGGCCCAAGCCCCTTTACACATCCACTCACTCATTTGACAGTGATGTGTCAAGTGCCTGGCCTGTGCCCAGTGGGGACAAAGGGCTGGCAGCCCAGCAGGTGCACGCCATCCATTAGCTCTTCCTCCCAGCTTTGGCCAGTGAGCACAGCAGGAACAGCAGCCCCGATCAGACAGACAGAAAGCCGAGGGTCAGTCCTCGGAAGAATGGGCCCCCAAACCCAGGGTTGGCAAGTGACAGAGCTGGGGAAAAGCCCCAGGTGCCAAGTTCCTATCCTAACACTTTCCTTCACACACACTTGGCCCCGTTCAGCCACTGGGAACCTTCCACCCCAGAGCCACGGCTGGGCCTGTGGCATTTACCCAGAGCATTCACACCCACTGTCTCACCCGAGTCCCTTGGCAAGCCTGTAAGGTTGGCCGTTTCACCCCCAATTTTACAGACAGGGAAATGGAGGCACAAAAATTGTCAGAATGTGTCCCAAGTTATAACAGCGGGCAGGCTGCCAAATCCAGGCGTGCTCCCAGACCTCAGGACTGCAGTGTCTTCTCTTCTCTCAAATTGAACCACTTCTCTTTCTCCCTGGCATCTTGTCTCCCCCGCTCCCCCCCCACCCCCACCCCACCCCCAAAATCACACACACACACCACAACCAAAACCAAAAAAAAAAAAATAATTAAGTTAAATGAAAACCAGAAACGTCTTTTCGCCTCTCTAAAATCCGGCAGCGGGCAGCAGCCAAGCCTCCCGGGAACACGGTGATTTCCAGGGGAAATCTGACCATCACCAGCTTCCAAAGACACCGCGGTGTTTTGAGTTAGGGAGCGGAGTGCTCAGCTGGGGCTGGGAACCACAGAGAGGGCCCCAGGACAGAAGGACTGACCTTTCTCAGAACCCGCTCTGTTCCTGGCTAATATGTCAATAGCCTCTTAATCGGAACGCTCTGTGTCTGTGATTTTACTGTCAGACTCATCCCTTTTGGGTAGAGTTTAGGGGTTTTTGTTTTTTTTTTAATCTAAAGTTGATTGCCTCTCTCATTATCAAAGCCACCATCCATCTGCTTCCACTTTCTTCAGGGCTGCAGCAAGGAATTGAGCTGGAAATGTGTTTTTACTTGCGGTTTCAGGGTTCCCCTCCTCCGCCTTGTTGAGGGCTGTTCGAGTTTTAATGCTGTCACTGCAATAGGGTCTGCCAGCAGTGGGTGGCCCGGCTGCGCCATTTGAAAGTAATTTACAGCTTCATCGGGGACTATCGTCACTTTAAATTAATTAACCCAAATGCACCAAAAATTATATGATGCAGGGAAGAGGCAAGGAAGGAGATGTGGGTGTGTTAAGGAGTAAGAAAGGACCCTTGGCTCAATCCTGCCCTTGGGTACGAAGGGCGATCTTTCCTTCCTACCCACCTTTTAAAACCAAAACATGCACATAAGCCATCAAAAATTCAGTATGTTGTTTTTTGAAAGGTTTCTTTGGGAAGATAAGAACTCTGTGTTGGTTTCCACGGAGCCGCCCAAGGCTGTGAGTAGGAGAAGAGGTGGGTAGCCCTGCTGCTGGCTGACGGGGACCCAGGCGGCACACACCGAATGCTGGAGAAGAAGTGATGGCGGGGGGCGGGGGGGGGGGCCGCCTGGCTGGGTGGGGAGAGCAGGGCTGGCAGGGAGGAGGCATCCTCCTCGCCCACTGGGAAGCACTTCCTTCCCAGGCTGCAGGGGAAGGTCGTTTGTTCCTCTCACATTCAATCAGCATGGTTTAACCCTTATCACAGGGCCAGCGCTATGAGGGAGGAGGGAGGCTTCAGAGGCTTGCATGTGTCATCAAAATGACAGCCAAGTTTTGTACCACTCTTGGAGTGTCGTATGTTCTCACCTAAACCTTGCCACACCCCCGAGAAGTGCACAGCATCAGCAGTGTATTTCATAAGGGAAAGGGCCAAGGCTCAGAGAGGTCAAGAGTCTTGCCCCTGACCACACAGCTATGAAACTATGAAGCAAGAATGCAAACAAGCTCTGTCACTCAAACCTATAGTTGGGGTCATAAGCACAAAAACGACGAGGGCAGAAAGGCTTTAAATCTTTGGAGGCCTCCATGTGGCCAGGATGGGGGGTCTGTGGGTGCCTTATTTTCCTGCAATAAAGTGTCCTAGCTCCTCCACCTTGAGACTTGAGCTGGCTGGTGATGTGGCCAAGCCACATTTGAGAGGCAGCTCTGTGACCAGCCTTAAGGAGTTCTGGGCTCTCGACACAGCGTCAATCAGCTGGTGACAAAGTCATGCCCAAAGTCATCTCTGGGCTCGGTTTGACTTTCTAAAGCAGAAACACGCAGAGTGGGCAACGGGTTACCCTGCATGTGCACCTCCAGGCTAAGGAGCATCTGTAAGTAATCTGAGAGCCGTGACCGAAGCTTGCATAATGCCTGGCTCCTACTAAATGCCCCCCAAACAGTAGCTATGATTGTTAGTCCTGAGATTTTTCCCCTCCCCAGCCTTGAATCTCAGAGTTGGAAGGAACAGACCTTAGATTCAAAGACTGGTCCTTGATCCAAACAAAATTATAGATATCTGTTATAGAATTATGTAATCAATTGTAACACTGAGCACCTAGTGTGCTGTAAGTGCTGTTGCACTAATTTACGTAAATTAATCCACAACACAACCCTGGGAGGTACTGAATGACCCCATTAGACACAGGAGGAATCTGAAATAAGGAGCAGCAAAACCCCCTCTCGCCCCACCAGGATTCGAACCCAGGCAGCTCGCCTCCCTGCAAGGACACTTAACCACAATGCCCCTAACCTGCCCACGTGCTCTCTGCTCTGCCCCCCGTAACCAGTGCTGGTCTATCATTGGCTTGAAGAGCTTAGTGGCGGGATGCCCCCTGTGCTCACTCCCTGCTGCATTAGAAGGCAGCTCTGTTTGGTAGAAAGTTCGTCTTACATTGAGATGGAATTTCTCTTCCTGCCAATTCTACCCATGGGTCTTGCTCCGAACTGGAGCTCCCCAGAACAACCCGAAACTCTTTCTTCAAACTTCAATAGGTGTGGGAGATCTATTGAAACCCAGACCTGTTTCCACAGATCTCGACGGGGAAATGAGGTTCTGCATGTCTCACAGGGACCGGCTTTGTGGAAGACAATTTTCCCACAGACCTGGGGTCAGGTGAGGGCGGGGGAGTGGGGGGGGGTCAAGGGAGCTGTTGGGGAGACAGGAGGTGGAGCTCAGGTGGTAATGCAAGTGAAGCTTCCCTCACCCTCTGCTAACCTTCTGTGATATACCCAGTTCCTAATAGGCCATGGACCCATACTGGTCCGGGGCGCAGGGTTTAGGGACCCCTGACCTAAGGACTGAGGCTCAGGATCAGAATTAGGGTCAGATCCAGCCTGCCACCAGTTTCTGTAAAGAACACGTTACTGGAACACATCCGTGCACATCTGTCTACACGTTGTCTACAGCTGCTTCTGTGTAACAGCGGAGGTGAGCAGTGGCCGCAGACACGGTCAGGCCCCAAAGCCTAAAATAGCTGGCCCTTCACAGACAGGACTTGCTGATCCTTGCTCTGGGTGGCTGCCTACAGATTTTGAAGCAACTGCCCTGCCCTCCACCCATGCCCTCTGAGCCGTCCGCCTCTCCCACCTGGCCGAGTCTCCGGTCCCCTCAGCATCCCAGTATCTAACTCTTGAATACACTCAGGTTTGCCGGAAGCCCTCTTAAGGGAGGAGCATCACCCCCAAATACTCACTCCTGACCCTGAGGTTACACTCCCTGCAGGGGCGGGTCAGCACTGCAGCCCTCTGCCCAGCACCCCTCCCTCAACGTCCTCAGCCCCTCCTAAGCAGTCTCTCCCCTCCTGCCCCCGCTCCTCCCACATTCTCCCCTGCTCCACACACTCTCCGTGGGCTGTCTGCTGTTAATAATTGATACCAAGGGCTGCAGAGTGTTGCCTACGAATGCATCAGGAATTCCTCTCCCGGGCTGCAGTGGCCCTGTCGCCTGGAGGCTGTGTGAGCTCTGCTCCTGCTTGCGGTTCTCTGCCTCCAAAGGCACATCCAGAGACAGAGGGCAGGGACCCATGCCCGGACCTGACGACCCATGCGGTTACACCCCGAGGCCACTGCTTCTGTGTTCCCTGCAGAGGCCTCTCCCTTGGCTGGGGAGGGCTCAGAGGGCTCTCTCCTCAGCCCCACAGGAAGCCTGGAAGACCTTGCTCTTCTCTCAGGCAAGGCGGGACTCTGGACTGGGGCAACTCAGGATGGAAAGGAAGCTCAGGACACCTCACACCTGCTTTATAAAAAACGCTTGTCCTTCTCTCAGCATTGCCCAGGATAACTTTCTGTGATGATGGAAATATATCTGTGCAGGCCAGTGCTGTGGCTACTGAGCACCTGCAATAAACGCGGCTACCATCGCTGAAGAACAACATTTTCGTTTTCATCAATGGGAGTAACTGTGCATGGCTAGTGGCTACTGTATGGCTCATGCATCAAATGTATTTGATCCTTTTAACTCTTTAGGGCCTGGTCAAAAATAGGAAGAAGTCATATTCGGGGCTACTCTGAGTCACTGGTTCCTTAGTATGATACTGAGGTACTGAGAGTAGAGATTAATTTGGGGTGGCCAGAGAAGGGGACACTAGAGATCACTGGGACCAAGGAAGAATGAGAAAGAGCAAGATCAGGCCAGCTGGGCATCAAAATATTTACACATATTCTCACTTTGCCAACCTGGGGCCCAGACAGGGCTTTGGAGGGGGCCCACCAGTTCGTAAGAAAGTCCTACCAGTTTCTGCTGGCAAATCTGATCCCCAAAAAATCGAAGGAGGGGAGAAGGAAAAGGAAAGAAGAAATGGCGGAGAGGGAACTGATTCATCACTGACCGGAACCTCCAGGAATTTGTAAACTAGTTTAAGAAACAACTACAGAGCAATGAGCTGCTAAATGACAGAAATATCCCTGCATAACACAGAAGTTCCATGAGTGGGGACATCACAGGGATGGAAAGAATCCCAGAAGAAGTGGGAGTTGGCGTGGGCCAGGCGGTGGGCATATTCAGTTCAGACTAAAGGCATAGAAAAGGCGCTCCGGGCAGGAGGGTGGTGTGAGCAGATGGGCAAAGGTAGGGACGAGCAGGCTCAGGAGTCAACAGACCCCGTCCACCTGGCTAGGGTACCAGGCCAGTGGGGCAGAGAGAACTAAGTGGGGACGGCGGCAGAGAGCTGGGCTTGGGGCCTGGACAGCTCAAAGGCAGGAGTTAGGGCTTCAGTGGTTTTTGCACCGTTTGAAAAAGGACAAGAAACTGTCCAGGGTTCCTACGGCGGCTGCCTGAAAAACCCTCAGAAGCAATGCGCAGAGTCATGGCTCAGGAGGAGCCAGTGACTGAGCGTGGCGGGCACCGGGCCGTCCATGCGAGACGCAGCCCCCTCTGGACACCTCCTGTCCAGTGCTGCTCCTTCCCTCCCTCCTTTCCCGTCAGACTCCTGCCTGCTCCACCCCTTTATCCTTCCCAGGTGTTTCCCCCAATCGATTTTTCACACACCTAATTATATCTTGAGCTTTGCTTTTCTTTTTTTAAAAGATTTTATTTATTTTTAGAGAGAAGGGAAGGGAGGGAGAAAGAGAGGGAGAGAAACAATGATTGGCTGCCTCTGGGACCTGGCCCACAGCCCAGGCATGTGCCCTGACTGGGAATCGAACCAGTGACCTTTCGCTTTGCATGCTGGCACTCAACCCACTGAGCAACACCAGCCAGGCCTGAGCTTTGTTTTTTGTAGGACCTAAAATAACATAGTAAGGGATAGAGAATTCTATAGTCTCCTAAGAGATTATATATATGCTCGTCAAGGGCTGAGGTCTCCCCATGCACAAAACGGCCCCTGACAATGTCTCGGGAACATAGGAAGTACTCAGGATACATTTAGAGCATGGATGGGCACAGGCACAAAGAAGGGGTCAGGCCATCGAGATCATGGGAAAGGCAAGTGTCACGCGTTGCCTGTGCAAATCTGGATGGCGGCCCTCCACTGCCTCTCCCATGGCATTCCAATCCCGCCCCCTCTGGGCGTGACCGGCTAAGTAGTGAGCCCTGTGCGGGCTCCTGGTGTCCAATCCCCAGGGAGGAGCCAGCCCAGCGTGCTCACGTCTGAGACCTGCCCACTCCCCTTTTCTCAAATGTGGGACGCAAATGTTTCCAACCTTTGATCTGCAAGTGATAACAGGACTGTGAGGGATGAGGAGGAGGAAAGGGAAACCACAGAGAGGGGTCAAGTCCCTGGTGTGTTTTCCAGAGTGGGGGAGCAGAGAAGGCATCTGTCCCCTCCAGTCCCCGCTCTGTCACAGGCTACATCGCTGAAGAGGGGTCAGAGGCCACCAGCAAAGGCACTTCCACAGACATCACTTACTCCCCAGGTTCACCCACTCCATTGTTGAACTCTGGGCTTCTCAACCTTGGCAAGAATGGCATTTGGCACCTCATAATTCTATGGGGGATGGGGGGGGCTGTCTTGTATATCCTAGGGTGTCTAGTAGTGCCACCCCCAGTTGTGACAACCAAAAATGTCTGCAGATGTTGCCACATGTCCCCTGAAGGGCAAATCAACCTGATTGAGAACCATTCGTTTAAATCAGCAGAAATCCCACCTTGGACGGAATAAAACAAATTCAAGTCCTGTGGCTTCTCTCCCCATCTTCCTTCCCACATTAGTGCTGTTTTCAGGTCTTATCCGGTATCTGCTAACCTGAAACTCCCCAGATGGCCCTTGCCAACCTGGTGCTGCGGGCTCCCAGCCCTGCCCGAGATGCCAGGAACTTCCTCGGTGGGCAGCCTGGCTAGGGAGTCTCCCGATTGTCTGACTCGCGTGCCCCGCGGTTTCTGGCAGGGATCGATCATGTAGCTCTTCTTCTGCTCACTGCATTTAAAGGGAACGCGCCCCAGCCGGGATTACATTTGCTGCCCATCGCTGAACATCTCTTGATTTATTCATTCATTCAACAAATAGCTATTGAGTTCCTTCTCAGTGGCTGGCACTGCACTCAGAGCCATGGATATAATTCTGAGTCAGTCAGACAGACACGCCCAGCCCTTCCCCTTGGGGCCAGGTGTGGACTCTGAAGTCGGCCTGCTGGACTTTGAATCCACCATGTACTGGCTCCGTGACAATGGCACATATTTGACCTCTCTAAGGCCAATTTCTCATCTGTACAATGGAGATAACAATGGCTCCCACCTCAAAGACAGATGGGAATTATTCCATGGTAGAAGGTATAAAACATGCTTACCTCGGTGCCTGGCATGCACTAAGGTAACAGAGCTCCCCCTAGTGCGGGGTTGTCGTCATTATTATTGAAGACATGATATGGTGGGAGAAACAGGCACATTGAACATGCACTTGAATAAAGTGTGATAAGTGACCTGAGAGATGCATGCTCAGCACTCCTTAGGGGCAGGAGTGGGGGGATAAGGGTCAGGAATGCTTCTTCCAGAAAGAGATGCTACTTAAGTTCAGACCCAAAGCTAAACTAGAAATTAGCCAGGGGGAAAAAAATGAGGTAGTGGGGGAGAGTGTTGCGGACGGAGGCAAAGGCACTCACTAAGGCTCAGAGGCCAGAGCCTGGGGGCTGGAGCATGGATGCTGGAGATGCAAGCTGGGGTCTCACCGGTCAGCCCTACAGCCCTGTCAAAGCATATGACTGGACCCTACAGCAACGGGACACCGTTGAGAGTTCTCAGCAAAGAAGGAGCGTGATCAGATTTGATTTAGAAAGCTTGCTTTGGCTGGAGAGGGGAGGAGTGACTGAAGGGAAAAAGCTGGACACTGCTGCAGCCTCCCAGTGAGAGGTGACAGTGGCCCGGCCTAAGGAGTGACAGCAGGAACAGGAGGAAGTGGACAGGCTGCCCATCCACTTCCAAGGCCAAAGAGCAGTAGATCGTGATTAGCACGGCTCCAAGCACACTGACGGAAGCCATAAGTATCTGAAGAATGAGCAAGGGAATTGGCTGCAACCGTCAGGCCTTTGGGGGGCTGGGTTCCAGCCTCAGAAGGGCTCTGGGCAAATTCCTGTAGATTCCAGCCCTGGGGTAGTTTCAGGAAACCGACTTGAAACAGAACAGAAAATGCCTTCCTCTATACACGGTCCTCCCCCAGGAACAAGCATGGCCTGTGGGGACAGAGAGGGGATGAACCTCGGGCAGAACAACACACACGCCAGGGCTGCGGGGCTGCCATCTGCGCAGAGGTAAAGAAATTAGGTCCAGAGTCTGGAAAGGCAGGAGCCAGGGGACCAGATCAAAGGCTCCGCAGGCAGCCCGCAGGCACCTGAGGCCTCCGACAGCTGATAGCCGGCGTACTCACGCAGGGACGGCGGGCGCCGGGTGAGTAAGGTGTTCTGCACATGTTTGGGGTTCCAGGACTGACAGAGCACAGCCCGCTCCCCACGGTGCAGAGCTTAAAACAAGTAGTTTGGGACAACTACGAGAGAGAGCAAAGTTCTTTAAATATGAATTTTTAATTAGGCGACTAATTCTCATGAAAACTTAAACCGTTACAGATAAGGCCTGACGACCTTGGCACCGTCCTCCAGGTCCCGTCCCTTCCTCTGCTGTCCCCAGAGGCAACCGCCCTCAGGTGCCTGAGGACGCTTCCAAGCCTTTCCCGCTGTATTTACGTGGGCGTGT
>PVJI01006283.1:0-87947 GCA_004026765.1 Micronycteris hirsuta | reverse complement strand
TGCCTCCTCCGCCCATTTCTGCCCCGCTCACCGGCCTGGATGTTTGTCTTCTCCTACCTCCTGGGTGTCGGACTTCCCTTCAGTTCGATTCTGTCCGTTCTGGTTGTTTAAATTTTTGCTACTGCATTAGTTGTATGGACATTCTGGATGTGCGGGCAGCGAGTGCGACCACCTACGCTGCCATCTTGGCGGAAGTCCGAATTCTTAATTTTAATAAGCCATTTTTGCCTCCTCCAATGTTGAAAATATTTCTCCTGTGTTTTCTTCTTAAAACTCCATAGTAATTTTACCTTTCACATGCTATCTTTAGCCTGAAACTTACTTTTGTGTAAGGTGTGAGACAAGGGTTAAGATATGAGGGGTCCCCCCCAAAACCCAGAATTCCCTTCTGGAGGGCGAGCCCCTTGTAGTACAGGTTTCCCTGCTAGGTAAGTGTTCTAGGAACCCATCTGTATCAGTGTACCAGCTGACATTGTTGTGAGAGGCTACATTCAGCTTCAGTGAAATTTTTTTGAAGACTGTTTCAATGCATTTGCCCATTTCATGACGGGTGATTTACAAGTGTACCTATTCACATTGCACTGAGTGTTCAGCAGTTTTTAACTGAAAATGGCACGACCCCCATGTCTCACCCTTCTTGTTCGCCTGATCTCACCCCAAGTGACTTTTTTTGTGTTTCCCCAGATGAAAAAGTCCTCAGAGGGAAGCAGTTTGCCGATGTGGAAAAGGTGAAAAAAAAAAAAATAGCAGAAGCACTAAAAGGCATCAAAATCAACAAGTTAAAAAACTGTTTTGAGCAGAGGGAAAAATGTCTTGATATGTGTATTGCATCGAATGGAGAGTACTTTGAAGGTGACTGAAGTTTAAACATGTAAGGATAAGTACACAATTTTTTATAAATTCTTTTTGGGGCTCCCCTCATATATTTTTTCCATATAGATATCGAATTGACCCAGGACCAATTTTTTCTCTAATGGCCTGCAGTATCACCTTTTTTATAACTCAGGTAACCATATATGTATGGATCTTTTTCTGGATTCTTTATTCTAGCGTATATGGTGGTTTGTCTATCTATGCATCAATACTACATTGTCCTAATTATTATAGCTTTATTATATAAGTACTAGTATCTGATAGTGAAAGTCCTCCAACTTTGTTTTTCAAGATTATCTTGAATATTCTTCATCCTTTGCATTTCCTGCATAGAATCAACCTGTTAATTTTTCACAAAGGAAAAAGAAAAGGCCTACCGAGATTTTGATTGGGAGGGTGTTGTTGCCAAAGGTTTTGAGAGCTGAAAAACTAAAGGACACATCTAGAAACTGGGAAAAGACTAGAAGAAACATTGTTTAATTCAATAAAATTTGCTCAGTGGCTGATTTAGGCCCTTCACTCTGTGAGGTGTGGGATTTGTGTAGGGATACAGTGGTATATAAAACACAGTACCTACACTGAAGGAGCTAGTCTCTGAATTCCACACTGAGAATCTCCATAGAATTGATTCAGTATCTGTGTGGCTTTTTAATCATGTCAGTTTTATAATGGGTGAGATTAGACAACTGCTGAGGCATCTTATGATCATTTGTAAAATGTCTTTGTGATAAAAGTGGGCACTTTCCAAATCTTCCTGAGGTTTCACTTAAGAAATAGAGGCTCAGAGTATATTGAGTTTTTAATATGTGCCACTGAACACTTTACAGATTATTTATTTCATTCCCATAGCATCACTCAACATTGAGGTAAATATTATTCCCATTTTTACAGGTGAGAACATTGAAGCTTAAAGAAATTGAGTAATTTGCTCAAGATCATACAACAAGTATATTTTATATCTCTTGTTGGAACTCAGATCTTCCTAATTCCAAAGCAAGAGCTCTTAACTTATACACATCAAAAGTAGAAACAATAGAAAACTATTATTCTTATGATTTAATTTATTGCAATATTTGCATGTTCAATGTCATAACAGAAAGGCCATAATATGAATGGAGTCTTAAACAAAGATAGACACGTATGAATTTGTTGTTTCTGTAGTGCTCCACAGAGGATGGTGATGGTGGTGGTGGTAATAGGGGAACTAGGATTAATTATTTGGTCCACTTGGGACTGAAGGGAGTAAAAGTCCAACTCATATTGAAGGATGGAACTTTGGTATTAAATGGCACAGTTAACTATGGTTACCTGCCATGAAGTGATGATACAAGGCATCACTCAAGGGCTCAAGGTACTCAAGATACTCAAGGGCTATTCCTAAGAAACAGCATGAAGGCATGAAGAATGCAAAGACTACAGGATAGTGTCTGTGCTTCTAATTACATTGGACAGCTTAATGGAAGAGAATGGCCCCACTCAAAGTTCTAAACTCTCAGATTATGTCACGGGCTCAAACTAGGGACTTCTTGTGATTCTTCTTTAATTTTTTTTATTAATTGATTTTAGAGAGAGAGAGAGAGGAAAGATGATAGAAGGAGAGAGAAACATTAATTCATTGTTCCACTTAGTTACACATTCATTTGTTGATTCTTGCATATGCCCTGACCAGAGATCAAACCTGCAGCCTTGGCATATTAAGATGACGCTCTAACCAACTGAACCTCCTGGCCAGGGTTATGATTGTTTTTAAAGGATCTCTTATCAGGCATGAAGCAGGGCTGACAGGGCCCAAAACAAATGCTGGGATCACTGAAAATCAAACATCAATTTAAATCTTGTGTGTTATCTGATTGCAATATCAGTTCAAATACCAGCCTCACCAGATTCTTCATGTTCAAGTTAAGGCACTGAATGAGAAAGTCTAGGATCCTGAAGATTGGAGTATGGATATATGAGAGGATTAGAATAACTCCAAATATGAGTATACCAAACTTCCAACCCCCATTGAATTTCCCTTGACAACTGAAACTGATATGAAGACCATTCTTGCTTTTTGAAGACTTTGGAAAGACCTAGCCTGATGAAAAATATTTTCCCCATACTCTACCTCCTCCATCCCTCATTGTGTCTGCCTGTCTATCTACCTATGTCATATATATTTTTGTGTGTGTGTATGTATTTATATATGTATGTATAACTCTATAAACATATATAATTATTATGTACACATATAACTATATAACATATGACTATACATGCATAACTGTATATGTAGTATATGGAATACACATATTTGTATATACATACATACAGTATGTAGTTACATATATTATATACATCCCAGCATACCTTGCTAGAGGTGGGCTATCAAAAAATCCAAGAAAAGAAGTATCATCAATACATCACAAGAATTGTAGAATTAAAGTAATTTATACTGGTAAATTTTGGAAATGGATTCTGAGGGTTTTAGGCCAAAGACAATGGCACAGAATTTTAGGTCAGGTTGAATTTATTAGGTATGCTGACTCAGGAAGTTGGAAATGTTTCTAATGGTGTGCCCAGTTGGTTTACTGAAACCTGGTTAAATAAAGTTGAGACACTAAAGTTCCTTCATAGGATATTGAGGAAGAAACACAAATAGTATGGAGATAAAAATGTTGAAGTGGATTGGCCATGCAGAGGCTGTTCTTCCAACTTCTAGCTGTAGTCCATAATACTCCTTGGTGAGGTGAGTGTCAACGCTGAAAAACAAATGCACATTATGCTGACTATTCTGTGTAGCCTGGGGATGTGCCAGGTGAAATGGACTCCTGATTTCATTCCCCACTGAACTCACAATGGGAGTTCCAAGATCTCAGGTTGTATCACCAAAGCAGGTGTGTGTGTTGGCAGAATGGAAAAATCCCTCCAATGATATTTGTTAGCAGATATTTGAGTATTCATTTCCTAAAACCAAAATAGATGGTCAGCCCATTAAAGACCTACCTGATCTAAATAATGAAAATTATCTAAATATAGATAATTTAGACTATATAGGTGAATATAGACTATTTAGTCTATATAGACTATTTAGTCTATATAGGTGAATATAGACTTCCTACGAGACTTGATGGTGGAGATTCAGACCTACTTACCCTGAACCTGAGTCAGTTCAGTGCCCCAGAGTCCCTGCATTGAAAGGGAGGCTGGGTCCCTTGAAGGAAGAACCTGTAACGACATCACACATATGTACTGTGACTCCTCCTCCAGGACTTTCCCAAAGGCACCTGCAAGTCATTGATCAGGGTAAGTGTACACTGTAAAGGCAAATACCTTGATGATTGGGGTTTATCAATTCCCAAATGAAATTGTGATTTATAGGACAGAGTGAGATCACTCCCTTCCTTCCTTTAATCTTACCTCAAATAAGGCCTTCCTTGAGCACTCTGTATAAAAATGCAAACACTTCCCCATCTAGAATTCCCTATCCCCCTTCCTTGACTTACTTTTTGCTGCATAGAATGTGTTGTCTTCTAATATACTACATTATTTAGTTAGTTAATTGATTTCCTTTTTAGAATAAGAAGCTCCACGAAGGATGTATGTGTTTTGTTCCTTGCTATATCACAAGCAGCCAGAACAATGACTTGCACGTACTTAATACTTAAGAAGTATTTAATGAATAAATAAAATGAGGAATAAAGTTATGATCTGAGTTTTTCTTACATAGGCCCGGTAGTACCCTGAGCCCATACTGTGTTTAGTTCTTCTGTTGCAAAGATCATTAAGGAATAGATCAACTCAAAATCCAGAAGTATCTCCACAATGACTCCTTATCATAACAAAAGCAAAAGCTATTAAGGCAGGAGGGGTCACATTCTGAGCCCTTGGAGCATCCCCTGTGTACCTCTCTATACTAGGAAGTCACCAAAAAGCAAAACCCCGTCCCTCAGGGATCACAGAGATAGGGTTATCATAACAAACCTATCAGGCAAGAATAGTGGTTCTTTTCACATCTCTCTTCAAGTCACCTGTATAGTCAGTGAAACTGATAAATGTCTTTAAAAGATAGTATATTATCAAAAATTAAATTCCCTTTATAGAAGAAGCAAGACAGTGAGCAGATATTCATGGGATTCACTTATCATGTGTATATCACCCAGAAGAAGTTGGCCTTATATAATGGTGGAATAGTCTGTTTAAGACAAAAATATATGTCCTTGACACAATAGTGTGCCCTTTTAGGGGATGCAACAAACCAGCAACCAGTTCTCCCACAGCTACATTAGGTGGATTTGGGGACCAAAAGGTGGAAGTAAGAGTGGAACATTTTACTATTATCCTTAATGATCCTGCACAATATTTGCTTCCTACCCAATGATACTGGGCTCTGGCATAGAGGTCTTAGTACCCAAGGGTGAAATGCTTCCACTAGAGGCAAATCATTGGTTCCCTTGAATTATAAGCCTAGAATGTTACATGGCCAATTCAGCCTTCTCATGCCAGTGAATAACAGTCAGGAAATGTTATCATTGTTATCATTGACACATTGATATATCAATGTTATCATTGTCTTCTGGGGTGAATACTCCTGACTGCTAAGGAAAAATAAGGTTGCCACTACATAAAAGGAAGAATATGCACTGATTCTTGAGGATACATCAGGTCACTTCCTACTACTACCTTAGCAATGATGAAAATGATAAAAACCCTATATATGCAGGGTGATTAGGGGCTCAGATTTTTCAGGAATGTTGGTTTGAGTTATCTTTTTGGCTTAAGACTCCCAATCAGCTGAAGGCAAAGGGAACATAGTAGAGAAGGAAAATCATACTACCTAATACCTACCCTGGCCTGGCGATTCATAATATAAGTGAGAGCTATTTTCTTCTCTCCTAACTCAAGAATATAGCTATAAATTTTTAATGTTCTATTTTTTTCTCTATATAAAATAGGCTCTAAATTAATCTAGTGATTAACTTTATAACTTAGTCTACAGGTAACAGAATATTGAGAGGGATGGTGATAAAACTGGAAGAATGCACATCATCCTGAGGTCCTGACTTGGAGCTGGATGCAGTTACTAATGAGACTTTTGGTTGACCACCTGGGGAAGGAGGGGAGTACATTTCCCCTTGGGACTGGAGGTTACTCATCATGTTAGAATCATTTCTTTCCTTCCAAGACTCTTCTCTTTCTCCCTTCTTCTTTTCTTCCTTTTCTTCTTCTTCCATTTTTGAAAGTTTAAGTAATGGAAGAAGATTGTATGCTAATATGAGGCAGTTAAAGGAGTGATATATAGAACCAGGTAGATTCTTGTTACCTTCTTGCCATCCGAAAGCTGAACTCTTTTTTTTTTAATTTTTGGAGAAACCCTCAAGCCTGTTAGCTTCTAAGCGGAAAATGTGAAATGCTTGTT
Organism: Micronycteris hirsuta; assembly: GCA_004026765.1. NCBI lineage: Eukaryota > Metazoa > Chordata > Mammalia > Chiroptera > Phyllostomidae > Micronycteris > Micronycteris hirsuta. Next base: position 81,676 of record PVJI01006283.1, on the reverse strand, counting down.
TTTCAAATTCCTTGAACCTAAGTGAGAGCTGTCAGTGAGATGCATCTACCAATCAAGGTCTTAGAAGCTAGCGACAAAAGACACAAAAGTCATGTGCTCTGGTGACAGATGCCAACTGTGGCCATTTCTGGAACCAACAAGGGGCAGTAGTTCTAGCAGTACCCTCCTGCACCCAGCTAGTGACAGGTCTGTGTCCAGCTATCATTCGTTCATTCATGTGCAGGCTATCTTCCATGGAGCAGTGCCGTGGATGATTTGGGGTGGTGTTTTCTGGCTGGGTGGCAAAAACATTGGTGTACTAGATAGAGCCAGCCATACCAGCTTGTAAAATTCAATCGCTAAATTTTTAGGAATTTTGTGGATTAGTCATTAAATGTAATTCTAACTATTAAATTATACAAACTTATAATTAAATAAATTATATATAAAACAAAGATAATAAATATTTAAAACTCATCATTTCCTAATTATTTTACTGTTATCGATAAACTTAAAGTTATTTACATCTATTGCATCTATATGGTACATCTTTTCCCAATTCTATGATCACTGATATCACATTGAGAACTTGATATCTGCTGTGGTGGGAGTATTTATACCACAGAAATTGGCAAATACTGCAAATTGGGGCTTTGTTTATTATTTTGTTGATTGTCTAAAGTTAAATTGATGGTGAAATGTTAATAATACAGAGTAAACTTAAAGGTATGTCGTGTCTATAATCATTATAGAAGTTAAGAAAACATTTTTTTCCAGAGAGCTGGTTTCACTTACCAAAAGCTTCATTCTCTGAATCTCCCAGAGATTTTTTTCTGAATAAATCAGTCAATGTATGTTTCTAATGACTAATAAAACTTATAGATGCACTACTTTATTTATAATGGGACAGGTATCTTTTTAGTAGTGTGTGCAAAAATCTCTACAATAAATCCACAGTGTTCAAGATGGGCAGGATTCTGCCTTTCATTCTGAAGCCTAGCTTCAGCCTGTAACAAGAACATTCCAACATTTTGGATAATAGTTGAATTCCTATTTTAAATTGTTCATCTTTCTAAACATCCCAATTTAACATCTCTTCTACATATTATGACATATACCTACTGTCCCCAAATGTAAGTTTATACTCTGATGTGGTACTATTTTACATATTTTTTGAGGAACTAAGCTACTCATATTAAAAATCAGAAACATTTATTGAGTACCAACAATTTGTGCAATATTGTAACTGAAACTTTGGGAAAATAAGAAAGTTTTATTTGGCTCTTGAAGAACTTTATCATACAGTATTAGAGATCATGTAAACACAGTGACTATAATTCAAAATAGAATGCATAGGGAAACATGAGAGGATTAAATCACTATGAAACCTACCTATTTCAGCAAGATAAACACTAAGCAATCATAACATCTATAACAATAAGCCATGCTTGATAATGTCATCCAAACAAAAATATTAATGTTTTTTCAGTTGAGAGGATGATTGATATGAGCTTAAGAGTCAGACAGATCTGGGCTTGAGAAGCAACTAAATTTGCTTGCTGTATGTATCAGTTAATAGTTCAATCAGGAAGGCAGAACCACCAGAAGTGATGTGGAATAAGAGATTCATTATAAAGATTACACCTTACACAACTGTGGGAGAAGATGTGGTAAGAAAGCTATATAAAGGAGAGGATAATTGGAAGATTAAATGAAGTAGCTAAGCTGAGAGCCTATAAAGGGCTCTATGGAAGGCTAATTCCTCAGCTGGTGGCCCTGACATCACTCCAGACCAGAAGGGAAGGCTGTTGGTAAGAGAAGCTGGACATGAAATAGTACTGGCTTTTTAGCCAATAGACACACTGTATTGGCTTTTATTGCCTCTTACTGTATCTAACCTGGCCTAGGATTGAGAGTGCCTGAAAGAGATTGATAGAAACTGAAGGAACTGCTTGCTGCCCAAAGCCAACAGGTGAGCCAGGAGATCAGCAATAGTGCGTTTTGAGTGTCATGGTTGCTGCTTCACTTACGCATTCCAAAGCTTGCACAGATTTGTCTTGCAACAACTTTAAATGAGAATCATACAAATCAGGGAATCTTAGGAAACATAATTTCAATTTAGCTAATGTGACAAAGTGTAAATCTACCACACTTTGTTGCCGTGGGTAAGAGACTAAAACTCTTAGCTTCAGTTTCCTCATTAGTGAAAAGGGAATAATAATACTTACCTGGAAGCATTGTCATGAAGATACAGATCTTAAGGCATACCTCTTCTTACCTAGAATGTAGTCCATATTATTATTTATCCCATAAAACAAATTACTTGAAAGCTTATAATGCCACTTTTATGGTATTTCACTCTATTTTCCATTTTATCCTCTTTTGATAAGATTATCATTACAATTTGCTATTTTATTTGTCTGTAATAATTGCCAGTTTTATTCCTCTGGCTAAGAGATCTAGAGGTGATTTAAAGTTTACATTTTAGTAGTTATTTCATCAAGATTTTAAGCGCTCCCCTTGCCCTTAAAAGCTTGTTGCAAGTTACTTGATTCTCTTAGGTATTAAGAAAATTTTAATTCTATCTGTGACATGTGTTCATTAAAAAATGCATATAAGCAAAAAGAAAACTCATTACATAGAAATAAGCACAGTTAAGTTTTCAGTTTATGTATGTATACACACACCCGTGCACACATACAATTTGGGATTTTTATCCTTCATAATGTGAGTTGATACTAAATATGTTGTTTTGTAACTTATGTTTTACTTTACAATATGGGATACTATAGGGAAAGGGTGTCAAACTCATTTTCACCGGGGGCCACATCAGCCTTGCGGTTGCCTTTAAAGGGCCGGATGTAATTTTAGGACTGTATAAATGTAACTACACCTTAACTAGGGGTAAGGAGCTCGGCACTCCCACGGGGTAGACACAAGGTGCCAGGCCAGGTAAAACAAAGTGGAGGGCTGGATTCGGCCCAAAGGCCTTGTGTTTGCCACCTGTGCTGTGGGATAAATGGAGGCCGTCTGGCTTCCTCACCCAGGTGTCTGAGTAACTACGGGAAGCAATTTTCTGATAACCTTGAGTGGGCCTGATAAGCAGTGTTCTCATAGCCTGGGTTCAATAAACAGTTCCCATAACATGAAGTGGGCTCGTATGTGCAGAATCATGCTATGTTATATAATTTTTTGGCTGATTGCTGACTTTGTTTGTTTCTAGTATTTTATCAGATAGGGGCTTCTCACTAGAGGGATGTGCAGCCTCCAGTGTGTGTGGCTTGCCCATCTGTGAATAAAGGCATGTCAAGCTTGCATCCCCACAGCTCTGTGCATTTTCTTCCATCTCCCCAGATCTAGAGTGGACTTGCCAGGCCTTGATAGTGCTGCAACACAATTGGCGTAACTGTCAGGATTCACATGGTACAGACATGGAGGAGTCTGTGGGATCTCCCAAGGGGAACCTCAATGGGTGGTCTGATACAAGGGGGCCATGGCACCTGGTGGTGAGCCCCTTGGCCTCACGGGCGCCCCCCAGGGGAGTGGCCTGATGTCAGTGGCATACCTGACGCCATGGAGAAAGCCCTACAGGAGGCTGGGGAAGACCCTAGAAAAGCCCATTGTTCATGGGGCCATGAGGGCCATGGGCTGGGTGTTTCAGCTTTGTGAGCTGAGACAAAAACTGCTTCCCTTAGTTACCCAGATACCTGGGTGAGGAAGCCAGACTGCCTCCATTTACCCTACAGATACATATTTTCATGCATTTGTGTGAAAATTCCCAATTGAAAAATAGAACTGGAGAATTGGTCAAAATACAAAATCCTGTAAGATGCTGGTAACAAGGAAACTAAATAAAACAAAATTCCACCAGTTGATTAAAAGTAAAACAAAGGTAAAAGATACTTCAGAAAATGCTAACAGAAAGAAAGCAGGAGCCAGATTGTACATCAGATTTAAAAAATAGAATTCAAGGTCTAAAGCACACAGGACAAGGATGTCTGTGTGAATGACTTTCTTTTCAGTGCACCATCACAAACTTGTTTCTTACTCTTCCCTAAGCCTTTCTAACTCATCTACTCCTCTTAGCATTTCTTCAGCATCCAAACACCTAACAAGACTGTCCTCTTTAAATCCTTGGACAGGTTGGGTCAATCTGTTACTAAGGTTTCCTTCTGCTTCCTGGTTTACACCTCCTTCAGAAAATTGGGGATTTTTTTCTGCCTCCTGTGGTACATCTTCTGAAGACTGGCCTTCACCAGCCTTTGGCTTGTTCTGTGGTTTTCCTTTATTTTCTTCATAAGACTTTTGCATGTTGAGTATTTTTCTATTATTTCTTTTTTGGATTAATTAATCTTGCATGGATCCGGGGGATTTTTCTTCTTCCCTCACTTGATTTGTGTCATGCCCCAAAGACCAAGAGTCCTGAAAGGATCCTGGGCTCTTTTCTCCTGCAGCAGTAGGCAGCTACTATAGGGAATGAGGCCCCAGACTAAAAGGATTTCTGCACATGTCAGATTTGCTATTTTTAAAGAAATTACATTTAATTTTTTGAATATATACTAATATTATGTTTAGCGTGCCATTTTCTTTGGTTAAAAATGATTTTTTTTAAAGATTTTATTTATTTATTTTTAGAGAGAGGGGAAGGGAGGGAGAAAGAGAGGGAGAGAAACAGCAATGTATGGTTGCCTTTCACATGGCCCTCACTGGGGACCTGGCCCGCAACCCAGGCATGTGCCCTGACCAGGAATCGAACTGGGACCCTTGGGTTCCCAGCCTGCGCTCAATTCACTGAGCTACACCAGCCAGGGCTGGTTAAAAATGATTTTTAATATTATTGAGAGCAAAACTCACATGCAGTTAACATTTGCATTTATGGCCCCCAAAATTGGCATGTGATTTGGATAATGAGTTTTCTTTAAGTCATCGTCAGTCTTGTCCTCAACCTAGCTGAATGGAATTTTTAGATTCCTCCAAAAATTTTGTGATTCTCTTTTGATGTTCTCTCTTTCTTTGAGGCCCTTGAGACCAACATTTATGCCAGATTCAGCAAGAGAAATATAAGATGCCCTGTTAAATTTGAATTTAAGATAATCAATGAATAATTTTTCAGATAAGTATATCCAATGCAATATTTGGGACAAAATTATAAAAAAATCATTCATTATTCCTTAGAGATTCTAATATAACTGAGCATCCTGTATTTTACATAGTAACCCTCTCTGATTCCCCAATCCTTCAGAAGCATCCTGACCTCACTAATTCAGGAATCTCTCCTATTGTCATCTTTCAATGCTATTTTACTGACAAGTCCCATAGCAACTCTACACTCAAGATATCCCAAGATGACACATGACCTTGACCTTTAAAATGGCTAGCTTTTCCATCAAGACATCTATATCTGCACTATTGACATTCTTCTCATTTCCTCAGATAGATTTTAATTCTTGAGTGCACTTCTCCATTTCATCTACTTCTGGACATTACTAAATTGTGTTAATTCTTTATTTAAAGTAATTTCCAAGTGCTCACTTTCTTCTTTATTTTCACTGCTACCACCTCTGCCCTCTCATTGGCTAGATCATCTCCTTAACACCAGTCTCCTTCTTTGATAAATTCTGAATTACATTCACCTCCCTACACCATTAATGTTTCACTGCTCTGTGCTTCTTAAGAACTTACAACTGCTTGCAATTGTGTATTGTATTAAGCACTATAACTACTGTAAAATCATTTGCTCTTTGAGAGACAAATGTTAAGAAAATGAAAAGTGACAGCACTCAGAAATAATAGGTAACCTGAATAGTACTATATTCATTTTAAAAATAAATTATAGCTAAAAACATTAAAACAAAGAAAACTGCAGGCCCAGGTGGATTCCCTGAATTAAAAAAAAAACAAAAAACAACCCACATTTATTTAAAAAGTATTGTTAATTCTGTACAAACAGTTCTAGAAAGTAAAAGAGGAAGGAGGAGGTCAGCATTACCCTGACACCAAAAAGGAGACAAAGACATTAGAAGAAAGCTACAGACCAATATGCTTCATGAACATATATACAAAATCCTCAACAAAATATTAACAAATTATATATAGCAATGTATTAAAACATAATACATCAAGACCAAGTGGGCTTTACCTCATGAGTGTAAGTTAGTTTCAAAATTTAAAAATCAATCAGTGTAATTCAACTAAAGAATTGTATGATCATCTCCATAGTGCAGAAATTGCCTTTGAAAAATAATTAATCATCTATTCATGTTGTTAAAAAAAACTCTCAACAAACTAGGAATATAAGGGGTAGTATTATGTTTCTCAACCTAAGAAAAGATGAGAAACAAGGTAAGGGTGTCTACTTTTACCACTCCTATTCAATATCATACTAGAGGTCTTAGTCAATACAATAAGACATGAAAACAAATTAAAAACCCACATTTTGGGTAAGAAGAAATAGAGCTATCTCTGTTTACAGAAAACATGATTGCCTACACAGGAAAATCCCAAATAAAGTCTATAAACAAGGTACTAACATTAATAAGTGGGTTTAACAAGGTTATAGAAAATGAGGTCAACACACAAAATCAATTGTATTTTCACATTCTTGCAATGAATAATTCGAAAATGAAATTTTTTAATTATCATTTTAAATAACACCTAAAGCATAAAATATTTAGGTATACAAGATCTGTCTGGAAACAGTCCAGCCATTATTAACATAACAAGAATTCTTTGCATGACATCAATGTAACCTGTTAGCCAAGGAGAGTGGACAGGAATGTGCATGTGTGAACAATGACAATTTCACTATACTAGTCAATGGGGGTGGTAGACACTGTTGAGTGAGCATGTGTACTGTGTGACCATTGCATTCAAAATGACTGAGTGAGTAGAGCAATGAATCTGAATCAAATTTTGAGTTAAGCTTGAACATTGCTTAATTATTCAGCAAACTATTCAGATGATGCAGAAGGACACAGCTGTAGGTAACAGGTGATTGGTAACTTCATCATGACAATGCACCTGCTCATGTATCACATCTTGTGCAGAGTTTTTTTGGTGAAACATCAAATCACCCAGGTGACTCGGTTCCTCCTACAGCCCAGATTTGGTGCCCTGTGACTTGGGATTTTTCCCTAAACTAAAATCACCTTTGAAAACAAAGAGACTTCAAACTGTCGATGAGATTCAGGAAAATATGATGCATTAGCTGATGGCAATTGGGAGAAGTATGTGAGGTCCCAATGTGCCTACTTTGAAGATGACTGAAGCATTATTGTCCTATGTACAATGTTTCTTGTATCTTCTTCAATAAATGTCTCTATATTTCATATTACATGGCTGGATACTTTCTGAACAGATCTCATAAATATAACAAAATGTGCATAAAGTCTGCATGCTTAACTATAAAATGTTGATGAGAGAAATCAAAGAAGACACAAATAGCTCTGGCTGGTGTAGCTCAGTGGATTGAGCTCAGGCTGCGAACCAAAGGGTCACCAGTTCGATTCCCAGTCAGGGCACATGCCTGGGTTGCAGGCCAGGTCTCCAGTGGGGGCCATGTGAGAGGCAACCACACATTGTTTCTCTCCCTCTCTTTCTCCCTCTCATCCCTTCTGTCTAAAAATAAATGAATAAAATCTTTTTAAAAAACACACAAATAAAAGTAGAGATATATCATGCTCTTGAATTGGAAAACTCAATGTTGAAAAAGAAAAAAGTTAAAAGACTCACAGTACTTGATTTTAAGGCTTACATAAAGTTATAGTAATCAAGATTGTGTGGTATTGGCAAAAAGATAGACACATATATCAATGTATCATAGAAAATCCAGAATTATTATCGAAGATGGCAGTGGAGTACGTGGAAGGTACTCTCCCCCCTCCCAGGACCACACTGGAATTGCAACTAAAATATAGAACAATCGACCAGAAGAATGAACTGAAGACTAGCTGAACGGAAGTCTTATAATTGAGGATTTACAGAAGCAGCCACATTGAGATTGGTATAAAACGTGGAAATGTGGAAAGAGCTGACCTTGCAGCTGAGATTCTGGAGGGACAGTTCAGCTGCAAAGGTTCTCCCTGAGGAGCATGGGGGTCTCACCCCATGCCAGGTTCCCCAGCCCACAATACCAGAGATGGGAAAAGGTGTCCACATCATATCCAGTATGAAAAATCAGTTGGTATTCTGTCCACCAGGGAGAGAGAGAGAGAGTTTGCTAGAGACACAGGCCCCTCTTAAAGGGCCAACACACAAAATCTTGTTTTGTAGCCACTCACCCTGGGCTCTGGCAGAGGGAGGGTGAATGGGATGAGAGCTGTGTGAGGAGAGACTGGGGTTTGTGAATCTGGGGAGAGAGCTGAAGGGACAGCTACCAAGATCCCTGTGCTGAGTTCCACTCCACACCACAGATGCCATCTTTCTTGGGTGGAGCAATCCTTATGACACCAACTTGGGGGAATACAATAGCCCCACCCTCTGGACATTCTGTTGCCCCATCTCTGGACATCCTGTTACCTCATCCTGTGGAGCTCACACCTTGCTGAGGAGTCAGCTACTTGGGCTGGGGAGTAGAGATACAAGCAGAATCAGGAGGTATCAGTGACTGAGTTGGGTGGCTTTAGAATGAGAGCCATTTACCCCATTTTTCCATGAAACTGACTGTACCTCCCCCTCAGAGAAGAACCCCTAACCCCATCATCCAGGCTATCAGAGGCCCCACCCTGCTGAGTGCAGGCTCTCTAGGAGGTCTGGGATCCAAGACAGACTGAGTTGTGTGGCTCTGGAGTGAGGACCACTTTTCCACCTTCCCCTAAGCCTAATTGGCACTACCACCTCATTCATGGGAGATCCACTATCCCCACTCTCCTGACTTCTGGCAGCCCAACCAGTAGAGTTACAGCTCCCAGAGGAATCTGGGACAGACTGAGTTATATGGCTCTAGCATGGGGGCCATTTTACCTTTACACGCTTGACTGGTACAGAGCCTTCCCTTCACACAGTCAAATCTAGGTCTGTCTGGGCCCAATAAACTCTGCTGGGCTCACCCTGACAACTCCCCGAAACCCTGCCCCACTACAAATTTCTGCAGGAACCTGGCAGGGGGAAGCTAGACTTGGTATACTCTGGGACTTTTGCTGAGTGGCCTTGGATCCAGAACTAGCACCAAGTGTAAACCTGAATCAATCTGAAGAACAGCTCTCACCCCCACCTGGTGACTCACTGAGAACCTACTTCACGCAACTCCATTACCACCAGAGGCTCTTTCAGTGGCTGAGCCTATCAAGCAGAGGCAGGCGGAAGTGGATCTTGGGATACCTTGGGCCTTTTGATGACCTCTCCCAGTCTAGGTGCTGGTAGAGGCTGGCATTGGTGCTCAGCTTGGTCCTTCCCACACACACCCAAACCCAGCCAAGGAAGCTACATACTATAGATTGCTTAGTAACTCCAAACAGGTTGCCCAGAGCCAATCACAGGCAATATCTGTCATTGACTTGTATCAGAGTCCCTCCCAAGAGGCCCCAGAACAGACACACCAGTAGCCAGTTTCAGACAACATCAAGGCAGGATCCAATTTTGCTTTGTGTGGTTAGTACCTGACAGTGATTCATACACTGTCAGCCAGCATGAGGGTTGACATCACACATGAACAAGCTAATACCAATCAAGATTTAATCACATCAGGAGGGCTCACATAACCCACACAAGGGATATTCTTGGAGCACCCAGCTCAGGTGATCAAAGAGACTACACCCTGGGTCCTACAGGACACCTACTGCATAAGGCCAACCTACCAAGACTGGATATATATAACAGACCAACCTAACGCACAGAAACAAACACAAAGAGGTAGCCAGAATGGGGAGACAAATGAAAGAATAGGAGAAATCTCAAGAAAAACAGCTAAATGAAATGGAGGCAAGCAATTTACCAGATATAGAGTTTAAAAAATGGTTATAAGGATGTTCAATGAACTTAGTAAGAACTTCAAGGAACTTAGTGAGAACTCCAACAACATGAAAAAAGACACAGAAACCATGACAATGAACCAGTCATAAATGAAGAATATAGTACTTGAAATGAAGAATACACTAGAAGGAATAAACAGAAGGTTGAATGAAGCAGAAGACTGAAATCAGTGATTTGGAAGACAAGGTAACAGAAAACACCCAATCAGAACAGTAAAAAGAATTTAAAAAATAAGGATAGTCTAAAGGACCTTGGGACAACATGAAGCATAACAACATCCACATCACAGGGTACCAGAGAGAAGAGAGAAAGCAAGAAATTGAGAATGTATTTGAAAAAAATAATGAGTAAAAATGCCCCTATCTGGGTGAAGGAAAAAGATACACAAATTCAGGAAGACCATAGAGTACTAAATAAGATGAACCCAAAGAAGCCCACACCAAGACACATCATAATACAAAGACAGAATCTTAAGAACAGCAAGAGAAAGAAAGTTACCTACAAGGGAACTCCCATAAGTCTATCAGCTAATTTCTAAAAAAAAAAAAAAATACAGGCCAGAAGGGAATCTCATGAAATATTTAAAGTGATGAAAAACAAGGACCTACAACCAAGACTAATTTACTAAGCAAGGGTACATTTAAAATTGAAGAAGAAACAAAGAGCTTACCAGACAAGAAAAACTAAAAGAGTTTATTATCAACAAACTAGTATTACAAAAAATTTTAAAAGATCTTCAAGAACAAGAACAACAACAACAGAGGAACATAATTAAAGAAGAATAAAATGGTAATAAATACATACCTACCAACAATCACTTTATCTGTAAATTGCTTTAGTGCTCTAATCAGAAGATATAATGTAGCTGAATGGATAAGAAAACAAAACCCATATATATATATATATGCTGTCTACAAGAGAGCCACCTCAGGAAGAAAAGCACACACAGAGTAAAAGTAAATGGATGGGACAAGGTATTTCATATAAGTAAAAATTTTAAAAAGCTGAGGTAGCAGTAATTTTGTTAGACAAAATAGACTTTAAAACAAAAGCTATAGGACTTCTGGTGAAGATGGAGGTGTAGGTAAACATGGCTCACCTTCTTGCACAAATACATCAAAATTACAACTAAACTACAGAATAAAGATCATTCAGAATCATCAGAAAAGAACATAAGGAAACAAAAAATCACCAAGCAGAACTACAAAATGGAGATGAGCACTTTATTAGATACAGAATTCAAAACACTTGTTATAAAGATGCTCAAGAAACCGAATGAGTACTTCAACAGCATAAAAAAGAGGCAAACAGAAATGAAAGATATACTAATGGAAATTCAAGTTGAATGGCAATCCGACAACTATGGAATTAAAAAAGAAAAACACATCAATCCAGACTGGTAGGAGACATGGAGACCCAGAACAGGTGCATCCCACACCCACATGTGGTGGATGACAATTCAGGAGGGATACCTTGGGAGTGAGAGTTCCCAGCCCCACAACAGGCCCCCAATCCCAGGGTACCAGTGCCAGGAAGAGAAACCCCCATAATTTCTGGCTGTAAAATCTAGTGAGATTGGAGTTGGTGAAAAACTACTGGACTCCTGGCAGTTCCTCTTAAAGGTTCCATGCCAAACTTACTCGGATGTGCTCCCTCTGAACTCCAGCACTACTGGGGTAGCAGCTTGAAAGGCACCAATGACGTACAGGGAGGAGCTAAAGTATCTGGCGTCAGGGTGAGAGCTGGGTCACAGCTCTTTCCAAACAGAAAGGCATGCTGAGGCCATTATGGCTTTTTTGAAACCCCTCTCACAGAGCCACGGAACCAGCAGACAGGAGCCACATCTGAGATTCCATCAACCTGGCTTACACTGTTTGCCCTGCCCTGAAGATTACCTGAGGCTCTGACTTAGCCAATTTACAGGCTGACCCCAGCCCTGTACCTCTCTCTAAGTGGCCTTAGGTCTGGCACTAGCAGCAGCCAGCTTTGGATCACAGTTTAGTTCTGCTTGGGAATGTCCAAGCCCAGTACATGTAGCAACCATCTACAGATTGCTTTGTAGCTAATTCTGGGTGGTCCCAGGTGGAACACAGGTGGTGGCTGAACCTGATCTGTACCACCCAGGAATCCCCAGAGCCTGCATACCCAGTGGACAGTTACAGACCACATCAGAGCACCACCATCCTGCCCCATCATAGCTGATCCTCCATGGAGAGTGGAGGTTGGTTGTCAGTGGTCACAGCCAGTCCTTGCAACCGACTGGCCTGGGTAAATCCCTCCTATAGACCTGTTAACAACAAACAAGGCTCAACTACAAGAGGAGGGTGTACTCAGCCCACATGGAGTGTGCACATGGAGTATGTAGTTTTGTGATAGGGAAGGCTGTGCCACTGGAGCCTACAGGCCATGTTCCCAAGACAGGGAGTCATAGCCACTCTACCTAATACACAGAAACAAACACTGGGAGGCTTTCAAAATGAGGAGACAAAGAAATGCAGCCCAAATGAAATAACAGATTAAAATTCCAGAAAAAGAACTAAACAAAATGGAGATGAACACTCTATCAGATGCAGAATTCAAAACACTGGTTATAGGGATACTCAAGGAACTCAGTGAGTACTTCAACAGCATAAAAAAGACTAAGAAATGAAGGATATACTAATGGAAATTAACAATGTACAGGGAATCAACAGTAGATTGGATGAAGCCAGGAATCAAATCAATGATATGGAACATAAGGAAACAAAAAAACAACCAAGCAGAGCTAGAAGAAAAAAGATTCCCCCCAAATGAGGATAACATAAGAAGCTTCTGGGACAACTTCAAGCCAACTAACATTCGCATCATAGGGGTGCCAGAAGGAGGAGAGAAAGAGCAAGAAATTGAAAATCTATTGGAAAAAATAATGAATGAAAACTTCCCTGATTTGGTGAAGGAAATAGACATGCAAGTCCAGGAAGCACAGGGAGTCCCAAACAAGATGGATACAAAGAGACCCTCTCTAAGACACATCATAATTTAAAATGCCAGAAGTTAAAGACAGAGAGAGAATCTTAAAAGCAGCAAGAAAAAACATTTAGTTACCTACAGAGAATCTTAAAAGCAGCAAGAAAAAACATTTAGTTACCTACAGAGAATCTTAAAAGCAGCAAGAAAAAACATTTAGTTACCTACAGAGAATCTTAAAAGCAGCAAGAAAAAACATTTAGTTACCTACAGAGGACTTCCTAAGGCTGTGAGTCCATTTCTCAAAAAAAACTTTTCAGGCTAGGAGGGATTGGCAAGAAATATTCAAAGTCATGAAAAGCAGGGACCTACAGCCAAAATTGCTGTGTCCAGCAAAGTTATCATTTAGAATCGAAGGACAGATAAAGAATTTCCCAGACAAGAAAAAACTAAAGGAGTTCATCATCACCAAACCATTATTATATGAAAAGTTAAAGGGAACTATTTAAGAAAAAGAAGATGAAAACTATGAACAATTAAACAGCAACAAATACATATCTATCAACAATTGAATCTAAAAAACAAACTAAGCAAACGAGAAGAACAGAGACAGAATTATGGATATGGAGAGTGTCTTGATGGTTGCCAGATGGGAGGGGAGTATAGGAGAATGGGTGAAGAGGTAAGGGGATTAAGAAGTACAAATAGGTAGTTACGGAATCGCCATGATGACGTAAAACACAGTATAGGAAATGGAGTACCCAAAGAACCTATGCATGACCCATGGATATGAACAAAGGTGTGGGGATTGCCTGAGGAAGTGGGGGTGCTGGGTGGGGGTGACAAAGGGGAAAAAATTGGGACATGTGTAATAGCATAATCAATAAAATATAATTAAAAAATAAAAAATAAAAGAGCTCAATCACTTTAGAGCAGAATCAGTTTAGAATCACTTTAGAGTCTCTGAAAGTAAAGAAGTACTAGGCAGTTCAGAAGTTTTTATTTCATCTTATAAGTAGGGGCTTATGTGCTTAAGATCCTCAAATGCTTACATCATGTGCACAACAGCTATAAATCTGAATGAAAAAAAAACCTATGACAGTAAAAACAAAACTATAATTACAGAATTACGTTATTTGGTTATAATGCATGTATGGAGCACATACATGATTTGGCTCGGAGAGCTTTTTTCAAGAGCCATGTAAAATGAATTGCCATTATTATGTCCACTGTACATTTGAGGAAAATGAGACGGAGAAAAGAAGCCCAAGGTCATAGAACTAGAAGTAGGTAGGATAAAGCTGTAAGCTCCACTTGCTCTGACTCTATGCTCTACTATCGTCATTCAACTAACATTCTTGACTAATATGTACCAGGTACTTGTCTAAGTAAAGGACTCTTCATAAATGCAGCAAAGTAAAAAAGTAACAACCAAAAAGGTTTAAATCTCATGAACTTCAGTATACTTTAAGAAAGCATTCTAACTTATTTATATGATTTATAGTGATTCTCACAGTTATTAAAATAAAAATAAACTTTTAAAGCAAAGTTATGAAAATCTCCCTATTAAAAATAATACAATACATATCTGGACAAATACCCTCAAAATATTTTTTGTATTTCTTGTCATTAAATCTTGTTATCCTAATTGAATATGTTATTCAAAAGATTGATATTCCACTTGAAACTAAGTATAAATTCTAATAATTAAAATTGTCATTTAAATTCTTATATTTCCAAAATAATTATTCAGATTTTCTTAAAGGAAAAAAAGAGTAACAAGTATTTTCATTTAAAAAAATGGTGCAATATTATTCTAATACACAAAGTAGCATTATCTACTATTCTATTTAGCTGGAACAATCTTTTAAAATTTCTGCATAATACAAAACTGTGCCTGAGATTCTAATGACATTTCAATGTAAAGTTTTTTTTAAACCATCTTAGAAATCACGGTATGTTCAAATATAACCATAGGGAAAATGCTTAAGGCAAACAGAAATAGATTGTCTTCATGCTATTTATGTCAATGGACAGACACTTAATGCTTAGCTAAAGAATTGTATGTTACTTTATTGACATATGATTACCTCCCACCCCCACCACCCCTCCCCTTGCCAATTACCTGACAGGATGTTTGCTTGCAAAATGACTAGTTTCCTACAGTCACTCTTGATTTTAATATAACAGGGTATCATTATGACTCAATTTGAACATTAGTCATCATGGAATATCATAGTCTCTACAGACAAATATTGTTCATAGTAACTTCTACAAACAGAATAAAAGCAAAATAAAATTATTTAAAAGTGTTAGTTTCAAATGCTTTAGTTTTCAAAAAAAATATTAGTTAAAATAACTCACAAACACTTGGATTTAAGATTTCTATTTATGTCCAACTTGTTACAAAAAAATTTAAGGCAACCTTCAAATCTATAATGTACATAGAGAATATTGTTTCCCTTCTATTATAATTGGCAAACATAAAATCAAAATTTCCACTTTATACTGTTGAAAGAGTTCCTTTAAAAAAGAATGTATATTGTCTGGAGAAATTTATAAAACACGATTGTCTCTTCATTGGTACCATTGGTTTTCTAAAACAACTCATTTCCATTCTCAAATATTTTAATTACTATTTTAACAAAAACTACTATTAATTTTTTAATTACTATTTTTAACAAAATTTTAAGAAATTTTCTTAAACCTCTGTCAACTACTCATCTGTATATTGTAGCTGGGCCTCATTTAAAATTTTCTGTCAGCTTCATGCCCTGGCTTGTGTGGCTCAGTGGATTGGGCACAGCCTGCGAACTGGAGGGTTGCCGGTTTGGTTCCCAGTCGGGGCACATGCTTGGGTTGCGGGCCGGGTCTCCAGTGGGGGGTGCACAAGAGGCGGCCACACATTGATGTTTCTCTCCTTCTCTTCCCCCTCTCTAAAAATGAATAAAATCTTTAAAATAAAAAATATTAAAAAAATTTTTCTGTCAGCTTCAAATTTTAAGAAAGGCAAATGAAAATTCAGTTTACCTGGCCTAATTTGCTGATGTATTTCCATTTATACTTTATCAAAGTTCTGATTTTTTGGTCTATAATTCTAGAGCAGTGAAAGTCCAATAAAAATTGCCAATATCTGACTAATTTTGATTTAGAATAATCTTGCTCCAAATGATCCAGGCCTATTTCCACTTAGAGCAAAAGAAAATTAAGTAATTACCCAGATGCTATTTAACACAGGTCTGAGTGTCTAATTACATGGACTAAATTGACTATGTTAGTACATTTCTCCCTTTCACCCTGTTGCTAGTCATTCATTACAGATGCTCCTTAACCTATGATGGTGTTGTGTCCAGGCAACCCATGTTAAATTGAGAATACTGTAAGTCAAAAATGCATTTAATATACCTAGCCTACTGAACATTATAGCTTAGCCTTGCCTGCCTTAAACATACTCAAAACACCTACAGTAGCCTACAGTTGGGCAAAATCATCTAACACAAAGCCTATTTTATAATGTCCAGCATCATGAGAGAGAACCATGTGACATATTGCTACCCTGGGAAAAGATCAAAGCTCAAAATTTTAAAAAGTTTCTACTGAATGCATATCACTTTTGTCCTATCATAAAGCTGAAAACAAAATTAAGTCAAACTGTTGTAAACCAGAAAACATCTTTATTTTCTTGGTATTGTATGACATCAAAAACATTTTATAAAACTTGCTCCCAATCCATTTCCATAAAATACAGAGACTTCTGGCCAAGATGGAGGCATAGGTAGATATACTTCACTTCCTCAAACAACCAAAAGAAGGACAATAACCAATTTAAAAACAAAAAAACAACCAGAACTGCCACAAAATTGAGCTGTATGGAAGTCTGACAACCAACGAATTAAAGAGGAAACATTCATCCAGACAGGTAGGAGGGGCAGAGACAGGCAGCCAGGGTGAGGAGGACACTTGAGGCAAGGTGGTGACTGGAGGATCAGACAGGCGAGGTGGCAGCCAGTGGACCCAGACGTCCCACATTCATGTGGGATAAGCTGGGAGGAACAAATGGGGTGCAAAACAGACCACTCAACCCAGGGCTCCAGGTACAGGGAAACTAAAGTCTCAAAACCTCTCGTTATAAAAACCTGTTGGGGTTGCAGTGGCAAGAGAAACACCGAGCCTCACAGAAGAGTCCATTGAAGAGACCCACAGGGTTCTAGAACATACACAATTCCACCCACCTGTGAATCAGCACCAGAAGTGCCTAATTTGCTTGTGGATAGTGAAGGAAGCGACTGAAAGTGGGGTGAGAGCGAAGCAAGCAGCATTGTTCCCTTCTGACCCTTCCCCCACATACAGCACCACAATGAGGCAAAGTGGGCTGCCCTGCCCTGGTGAATACCTAAGGCTCCACCCCTTACAACATCACAGGTGTGCCCAGTCAAAGAAATATGACCCAAATGAAAAACACATCAGAACATCAGAGAAAGAACTAAGTGATGACAATATAGCCAACCTAGCTGATGCTGAGTTCAAAATACTGGTAATCAGGATGTTCACAGAAATGGTTGAGTATGGTTGCAAAGTAGAGGAAGAAGTGAAGGCTATGCAAAGTGAAATAAAAAGATATATACAGGGCCCTGGCTGGTTTAGCTCAGTGGATTGAGCGCGGGCTGGGAACCAGAGGGTCCCAGTTCGTTCCCCAGTCAGGGCACATGCCTGGGTTGCAGGCCAGGTCCCCAGTGAGGGCCATGTGAGGAGCAACCATACATTACTGTTTCTCTCCCTCTCTGTTTCCCTCCCTCCCCCTCTCTCTAAAAATAAATAAAATCTTTAAAAAAAAAAAAGATATATACAGGGAACCAACAGTGAAGGGAAGGAAACCGGCACTCAAATCAATGATTTGGAACAGAAGGAAGAAATATTCAACCAGAACAGAATGAAGAAACAAGAATTTAAAAAATGTGGAGAGGCTTAGGAATCTCCAGGAAAAATCTAAATGTTCCAACATCTGAATTACAGGAGTGCCAGAAGGGGAAGAGGAAGAGAAAGAAATTCAAAACTTATTGGAAAAAATGATGGAGAACTTCCCCAATCTGGTGAAGGAAATAGACTTCCAGGAAGTCCAGGAAGCTCAGAGGGTCCCAAATAAATTGGACCCAAGGAAGCACACACCAAGACACATTATAATTAAATTACCCAAGATTAAAGCTAAGGAGAGAATCTTCAAAGCAGCAAGAGAAAAGGCGACAGTTACCTACAAAGGAGTTTCCGTAAGACTATCAGCTGATTTCTCAAAAGAGACCTTACAGGCAAGAAGGGCTGGAAAGAAGTATTCAAAGCCATGAAAAGCAAGGACCTACATCCAAGATTACTCTATCCAGTAAATCTATCATTTAGAATAGAAGGGCAGATAAAGTGCTTCCCAGATAAGGTCAAGTTAAAGGAGTTCATCATCCCCAAGCCCTTATTATATGAAATGGTAAAGGGACTTATCTGAGAAAAAGAAGAAAATAAAAAACTATGAACAGTAAAATAACAACAAACTCACAACTATGAACAACTGAATGTAAAAAAACAAAAACAAAAAGAAACTAAGCAAACAACTAGAACAGGAACAGAATCACAGAAATAGAGATCACATGGAGGTTATCAGTGGGGAGAGGGAGGGGGAGAGAGAGGAAAAAGGTACAGGGAATATGAAACATAATTGGTAGGTACAAAATAGACAGGAGGAGGTTAAGAATAGTATAGGAAATGGAGAAGCCAAAGAGCTTGAATGTACAACCCATAGGCATGAACTAAGCTTGGGAGGGGTGCGGGCAGGGAATGCTAGTGGGAGTGGGGGTGCAGGGTGGAGGGGGATACAGGGGGAAAAAATGAGACAACTGTAATAGCATAATCAATAAAATATACTTAAAATGCTTACAAAAAGGAGTGTAATTTTGAAAATAATACTTGAAAGAGAACTGTATGTTTAACTTTAATAAAACAATCAAAGCTTAGGGAGAAAAACACTGAGTCTATGGGGGGTGGGGGGAATGGAAAGTTTCCATGTTTCATAGGTGCTTGTTTTCACAACAATGTATAAAATTGCTTTCTGAGCATTTACTATGATGGAAAAATAAGTTTTGTATAAACTACAGTATTTTCTGAATAGTTCTATCTATGCCAAAAATGCAAGTGAAAGAGTTAAATCCAATTATTCTAAGTTTTTTTTAATCCTCACCCAAGGATATGTTTTTATTGATTTTAGAGAGAGAGGAAAGGAGAGAGAGATATTGATCAGTTCCCTCCCACATGTGCCCTGATCTGGATGGAACCCATAACCTTTCGGGTGTACAGGTGATGCTCCAACCAACTAAGTCACCCAGCCAGGACTACTAAGTGTTTTAAAGAAGTATTTTTAGACTGAATTTTGCATAAAATTCTTTCAAACCTATGTTTTATTTTGATAAAACAGGAGGATAAAATATATATTCTCTTAAAAAGTAAGAGATTCAAAATAAACACAATTAAAATGTTGAATCCCTACCCAGTATTATTTAAAATATCATACATATCCCAAAATATTAAAACACTTTTCCTAGGCCTTTCTTTGCCAGGTATGCACTTTTAAAATATTAATTTTTGTTTAGATGTTTACTTTAAATGAGATAAAATCTCAGTGTTTTTCGTGTTTGTATTGTATTTAATTCAGATTATGTATTTTTTTATAAAGACTTTTTTAAGTTTTTTTATTTTTATTTTTATTTATTTTTAGAGAGAGGGGAAGGGAGGGAGACAGAGAGGGAGAGAGACAGCAATGTACGGTTGCCTCTCACATGGCCCTCATGGGGACCTGGCCCGCAACCCAGGCATGTGCTCTGACTGGGAATCAAACCAGGACCCTTTGGTTCCCAGCCCGCGCTCAATCCACTGAGCTACACCAGCCAGGGCAGATTATGTATTATTATGTATACAATTTCCATTCTGAAATGATTCATTTCATAAGTGATGGTCAAATCTTTCATTTGATAAGCAAGTGTAGATTACTGTTACCTAAGTTTTAGTTTATAAAATACTCCTTGCATATTTTTGTTTCCATTTTATTTAAAAATTATATTCCTTTAAACAGATAAATATGAACATTTGTATATTAATTAAATTTCAAATTTTAATATGTAAAAAGCATGCTCTCGAAATACAAACTTTTAAAAATTATTGGCTTTAGATGATAGGTCATAAAGTAGGCCAATATTTTCTATTTTTTGTTGAAATTCACCGATGTGGCAAAGCTCCAATTTCTGAGGTATGAGAAAATAGTATTAGAGATTCCAAAATCAGAATTAAAAAAATCTGTTAGATACTCTCTCGTCATAATCTAAATATCAAGATATGGGACATTTTGAAACTGATTAGGTTCTGGACATGACAGAGGAAACTTCCAGTCTACTCTGAGCATTATTTTGAGGGTCAGTTGAATTCAGTGTAGTTACAAGAATCTGGCTGTAATGGGTTGTGTGCGAGAAAATAAACAGTAAATAAGTTTTCTGTGATGTTTCTTCTTATGAAGGGAAAAATTAAACTATCCTCCCTCTCTCCCTCCCTTCCTTCTTTCCTCTTCCTTCCTTCCTTTCCTTCCTTTCTTTCCTTCCTTCCTTTTTTTCTTTCACTCTTTCTTTCTTTTAAAAAACATTTAATCTCTTTTTAAAAATATGCTAACAATTTAAAGGGCAGTCTGTAGATATATGACAGAATTCATTCAAAGTAAACTTGAATGAATCAAAGTAAACTTGTTTCAACTTTGCACATGCTTCATTTTCATTCTCTTGTAGCTAAGCCATGGGTTATTCCAGCTGAAGTGGCAATCTTTATAATTTCAGAAGAGAAAAAAAATCAGTCTGCTGTTGGGGTAGAAATAGTGCTTATTACTTAAATTGTCTATTTGACAGAATCTATTGGATGATTGGTCAGTTCGTAATGTTTATATCACTGGCAAAATACATGTGAATTATGTGATTTGAGGAGTAAACTTGTTTTTTATAATCTATGAAAAGATAAGTAAATTGTAATCATTTAAATCACTGAATTTAAAGATAAATTATTAATTTTTATTTGCCTACTTAGAGAAATTCTATGACATAGTTCAACCTGTTCTTTTCTCATTAAATGTAATATGGAGTATGATTGCTTTCTTTTTTAATTCCTGGCCTTTAGCTGAAGACCTCACAATTTTAGTCTGTATGACTCAAATATTGCCATGTAATATTAATTGCTTTGCTTCAAAATAAGGGATCAAACTTCCTAAAAGAAACCCTAAAGAGCAGACATGACTTTTCTAATATGCACAAAATCTTTTTAAAACTTCAGACTGATTAGATACGAAGACTTTATATTAAAAATTATAGTTTGACTTTTATGTACATATCTTTAATGATAGTCATCTGATTCTGACCCAAAGCTAGTAGAATTATGGCATAACACTTGATAACTCCCAAATTTCACTTCACAAATTCAAAAGTATTCTCCTTTTTTGACAATATCTTGACTATAGAATTTTCTGTTGCAAAGTTTAACAAAATTAAAGTTTGCTAACATCAGGAAATGCTTTGAGACATTTTCTTAAGAAACTCAACTTCTTAGTGGTGTGATAATTTAACCTGTTAAAACTTAGATTTAAAATATTTGTTTATTGTTTTATCACATTTGAAGTTTTATACTTGATATTTACTTCCCTAATACAACAATCTTAAAAAATGAAATTTTAAAATGGTACAACTTGTGTAAATATTACTGAAATAGCAATTTTACTATGTAGCCAAAATGTTTTAAATAAAAGTTTTAGAAGAAAAATCCAAAACACTTGGGCAAAACCATAAGTATGAATTTGCTAAGTGTTTTAGATAACATTGTATCATTGATTTTCATTCCTTGCTTCTAGTTTCTTGAATGTAACTAGCATTTCACTTTCCTCACATATTAAGGCACAATTTCATTTAAATAAATTTGGGTTTAATCTAAAAGTCCATATATACAAGATAGGCTATATTATGAGAAGGGGGAAAAGGCTCTATTTGGTCATATTAATTTTTATAGCAATCACCCTTTAGAAATTATCAAGAATTAGATTACAAGTTTAATTTGAAAATAAAAGTTTTGTCATCCCCTCTGAATACTCAACGTAGTGTGTTTGACAACATAGGTGACAGAAGACTCAATTTGAAACCACTGAACTCTGTGATCATGAATGTGCAAACGCTTGACCATCCAGATTCCAAGTCCCACTCTTTGCCTTGCCAGGATATTTAATAAAGTAAAAGAATGTACATAGATGCTATGAACTTGACTGAAATAATTTTGATGTATACTCTCAAATGTCATATATAATTCAGTTAAGTATTCCCTCCAATTGTTCATTTGTGGTTAAAATAACTTTAAAGTAGTAAATTTTATTTTTATTAATATTTACCTCAAGGCTTTAAGAACATTAACCATGAAAGAATCAGTATAAGGGGGGCAGAGGAAAATGGTTTCTTGTGTATAGGTAGTTTTTAAGCATTTTTAACTTTCTTCTCTCTAGAAAATGAGCAGGTATTCCATGGACAGGAATAAAAAAGAATCCCACTAGAACAAATAGTTTATATGCCAGGTAAAACTTCTGGATGTCTCATGTGTACTTAAGTATATTGGCTTTTTTTCCCCTCCCATGGATGTTCAACATACTCTTCAATCCAAAAGAATACTTTTCTTCAGCTTTCTTTGCACAAAAGCAAAAGTATTTATACTATATAAAACAATACAAGAAACATTTTACTTCATAAAACTCACAAAAATACCAATGAGGCCTTTGGGAAGAACTGACCACATAGATCCTATAAATGCCCTAGATCACTTTAATTGTATTCCCAGTGCAGAAGCCAATATTAAATTAGTTTCAACAAAACAAGCAAAAAAAAAAAAAAAACCAGTTCAAAGGATACAACATAGTTTAAAATGGTACTTCCTAATTCTTAGAATAACTTCTAGATTTTCAAAAAGAAAAACAAATTTATCAGCATTGTCTCGATATTTGCAGGGTAAAAGGAAAAAATCATTATTAATATGAGAATGTTTAAATATCTATTTTGTTATGTTTCAGCTGTGCATGATTGTTATTGTTAAAGGCTCTTTGAGGCCAAATTTAGTCTATTAACTTTAAGCCTACAGAATTTTAAACATTCTAGTGAAAGCTCTAATGTGGTTTTCAGTGATTAAAGCACAAATTTTAAATAGTTTTTTTCTTCACACATTTAGAATGTGTTAGTACTTAGTTTTTTCTAACAACATAAAATATGCTCATTTTGTTGCTGAAACCAAGAGAGTTTACATCTGGATAATCATGCCATTTTGAGTATCATACTTCAACGTATTTCAGTGGCTGAATTGGCAAAGACACACATGCTCTGTCAGCATTGAAACAAATAGTTAATCCTGTGCCTCCTTGAAAGGGAGTTGAAATAAATGTACCTACAGTAGAAGAATTCAGTTTTTTTAGCATCAGGAAACATTATGGTTAAAATTTTTGTGCGAGCCAGAAATGTAGCCATCACTTGGGCCTAATGCATAAATATACTGAGGCAGAAGAAGACAAATGCTCTACAAGAGAAAGTAATTACATATGTATAAGAGAGTAATATAACAGCTATTAGGGACATAATCCTTGTGAATTTTCTAACTTTTATGCCCACAAACTCACAACCATTTAATTGTATTTCCTTTCCTCTTAAAAAAATCTACGCTCAAGCATTAATGTTTTATCAACACCAAATTGAATATGATTACAATGATCAACTCAAATTTTATTACAGTATTATCAATGTTATGCAAGGTCATAAAAAATATGTGTAATAAACATAATGAGCTTGGGTGTTGTTAATATTGTTTAACATTTTCACAACTCTGCCCTGTAAAACATATCCCTATGTAAATCAGATATCTGGAAATTTGTCGATTGATATTTGACTGCTGAAGAGAAACAAGGAGTTTAGAAAGAAAATAAGAGATGGGAAGAAAAGATGAACATGATTAATAGGTGTTTGTTTTATAAAGAGGCTAGGGAGACCCTTTTAAATCCTTCACTGCTCCTTCCTATGTGCTCATTGAAGTGAAGAGGTAGTTCACATGCCTTTCAAAGCCTTCAAAGAACTTAGTAGTCTGTTACTGATGCTGAATTATTCCACTTGCACCCTATTGTATATCAGGTGCTCTCCATGAATTGGTGCAAGGTGAAATATTGGCTTTATTCATTAGAAACTTTCTTTTTCAAAAAAGTAGCTAAATAATTATGCCTAGAAAAGTGTTTCACGTTGAGTCTATTTCAAATAACCTCTGCTGAAGACTAAAACACCTTTCTAGTTCCTTACCCCTCCCCTCCACCCGTAAAAACCCGGCATTTTTACTTTTTCTTTTAAATTCTTCTGATCAAAAGTGCGTAATATACTTCGCGTTTTTCCTCTAAAGAATCACTCTTATTCTCTAACTTCGTAGAAATATAAAGGAGAAGTTAAACTTTATACAATATTTGAATCTTTAAAGTTATGGGTACCCAAAACAGTAACTTAGTTCTAATTAAAATTCTTGCCGTCCCTAACTGTATTTTACTAAGATTACTGTCTGATATAAATATATGAAGATTCTTTAATTAAAAATGGACCCATAGATGTACTGAGTGCAGTAGCAGAAAATTTGTGTTTGCCTTCGAAAGGTATTTATTTGCAGTGGCATATACAAACTTTAATAATTTTGTCAAATATCTTCGTGAATTATTTATTAACCCCTTAATCATTTTAGTACATTACGTATACACGCGCGGTATACGTATTATGTGTGTGTACACACACGCACACGCTACGCAGGAATCAATTGCCATATTACAGAAATGACAATGAAAAAGGAAGAACAAGAATTACATATTAGATGTCAACAGTCTCATCAACGGCGAGTGCGGGGGTGTTAAGCAGGTGAATAAAAGAAACGCCCCAGACTAAAAATCAGCTGCCCCAAATTGGAGCTTTCCGCAGGGTGTCGCGCTGAGCGAAGAAGGCGTATTTCAAGGAAGTGGGGGTGGGAGGGGTCCCGACACCTTTCACCACCTCCCAAGGGGGTCTGTCAGGGAAGGCGGCCGAGTCGTCCCGCAGGAGCTGGTGACAGTACCAGGTGAGCACGAAGGGGAAGAGAAAGCACTGAGCGCGTCCACAAAGCTCGCGGGGCCGCGCCTCCTGCTCAGGACTGGCAGCTCTGTCGGCCGGCGCAGAAGGAAGCGGCAGCGGACAGCAAGGCGCGGGTCGCCGAAGGTGGGCGCCTAGGGACGAGGGCAGGGCGGCTTGGGGCGAGAGGAGAGCGGCAGGAGGGGGAGGCTCCGGGCTCGGAGGCCCACAGCCAGCGCCGCCGCCCGGAGCCGCGTGCGCGCGCGGCCGCATCAGCTGAGCGCGCGGCGCGAATCACGTGGTGCGCGTGTCGAAGGTCACAGCGCGCTCACAATGGAGCTCTCCGAGTATGTGCAGAAAGGCTTCCAGATGCTGGCGGATCCCGGCTCTTTTGACTCCAACGCCTTCACGCTTCTCCTCCGGGCGGCTTTCCAGAGCCTGCTGGACGCCCAGGCGGACGAGGCCGTGTTAGGTAAGCCGCTCGGCTCTGAGCTGGATCGGCCTGGGTGGAGGGGCGCTCAAGGAAAGCTGCGAGACCGAGAGAGAGGGGTAAAAGCCCCGGGAAGAGGAAGTCTCAGGGCTTTGCCCTTCGCTCCGGACTGCAGAGTGTGGGGTTGTGGCTTTGCCAGAACCCAAAGCGAACCCTGAATATTGTTCTGTCTCCTGTCGGCACCTGCTCACAGCTGCCTACATGCTCCTGGCCTGATTACCCCCTCCCAGGCTCTTTGTTCCTTTCTAAAACCCGTGTTTAAGTCTTATTTGTGGCCTAAACATCTAAGGTTTTCAGCCTGGTCTGGGGAAAATGCTGTTTGACACTTGGATTTCATCAGGCGAGCTCTCTGACAATTCAAGCTTTTAGTGCTAGGCTGGCAAAGGTTTAAAGGGTCTGTTTCCAGAGTAATTACTAGGGCAAAGTGTGTTGATATTTTCCAACTTAGAGTAATACCTCAAGTTCCTACGATCACTCCAACACTCTAGTTAGGTATGTTTTACACCTAGAACGTTAAGATATGGTGCATAATGTTTTGTTCCGCACCAGTTACCAGGAGGCGAGTCTCTTAAGTGGTGTGGTCAGTGATTGCCGTCTGGGTGTATGTATGGGTTGAAGACATATTTTAAGACAGATCGCTTTTAGATAATTCTCTTAAATATAAATATCTCAATTCAAATTTTTGTGTTTTTTTCCTGTGGTTTCATAAACTAAACACTTGTACAAAAAGTATGAAAGTGGAAGTTCTTTAAACGAAAATAGTAACCACCACCTGGGCAATCTAAAAAAAAAAAAAGGATGGCTGTCAAAACCTGAAAATATTTTGAAAATAATATTTAATATTCTGAACTCGTGCCCTCGCTTCCTTTGATGTATGAATGTCCATGGAGCCATTTACCCTATAGTTAATCTTTAGAGGGAATGTTTATTCATTCTTAAATTTTCACCGTGTAAAATGTTTATGTTCTTATTTTCTTTTGAATTTACTCCATCCAGTGTTAGAATGAACACTGTATAATTATATTTTCTTGAGGACCATAATGTTTTTTTAAAAAACAAAAAAGACCAGGAACAGTAGAATTGTTGCTGTATGCTCTTTATTGTTTTGCCACTGACGTTGTTGCTCATCTCATTTACTTACAATTGCAGTCCTTATAGTGGAATTATTTTTGTTCTCTTGTTAAAGGGGGGGGGTATCCAAATTAAAATATCCCTTTTAGAAAAAAGACTATAAAAAATTTATTACAGGCATCACTGGCAATTTATTTTAGATCACCCAGACTTGAAACATATCGACCCAGTGGTTTTAAAACACTGTCATGCAGCAGTTGCAACTTACATACTGGAAGCAGGAAAGCAAAGAGCTGACAAATCGACTCTAAGGTACAAGATTTATTTAAATTCCATTTATTAGCAAATAGTAACTTGATGATTCCAATTTTACTTTTTAAAATGGGAACTAAACTTTGGCTGCTTTTTTTCCTTCAGCACTTATCTAGAAGACAGTAAATTTGATAGAGAGCGAACAGAACTGTTTTGCACAGAATATCAGGTTATTTATATCAATTTTTTAAAATTAAGAATTACTATTTTTTTTCTATTCTGCTTGCAAATTTGTGTTTTCTTTTTTTTTTTTTTTTTGGCCTTCAGAATAATAAGGATTCCCTAGAAATCCTACTGGAAAGGTACGTACTTTATAAGGTGTCAAGTTGAGCTACTTTTCACTTGTAGGTATGAATGGAGAGTGCTGGTATGAAACAAAACAGGGCAAGAAAACGGGGATCTTGACCTAACGAAAAGGGGCCAAAGGGCAAGTTGAACAATTGAAGTTAAGCTAATGTTTTTAAAGATAAGTTTATTGAGATAATTTTTTAAATGTTTTTACTGTGCAGAACTTAAAAATGAAGTTTAACATTTCAAGTTCAGAATGGATTAAAATTATGTGTGTGGGGGGTGGAAGGTAGACACCATACTTAGTAAAAATACTGAAAGTTTTCTGTAGATATTATGTACAAAATTATGCTTGTATCTTTCAGTATAGGCAGATCTCTCCCTCATATAACTGATGTTTCTTGGCGTTTGCAGTATCAGATAAAGGTAAAGTTGAACTGTTCTCTAGGGTTACTTAGGAAACTTTAAAAAATATAGTTAAGGACTGAAATGTGTTTTGTTGTTTTAGACCAGTCAACTTCATAAGATACACAGACCTGCATATTTGGTGACCTTAAATGTAGAGGTATTTATATATTAGTCCTATCAAAAAATTAAATGTGTAATGGAATTTAATTTCCTTGATTTAAATAAACAGCATTTTTTTCCTTCTCTAGAACACTGATTCCCGACCCCACCCAGAAATTAGTTTTAGTTGCAGCATGGAACAATTACAGGTACAGTATTAGGATCAGTGAATATGGCTCCCTTTTTATACATGTTTAACTGAGAATTAATGCTTTTAGAAAGTTCAAAAGAAGAATAGTCTAACCCATCTATCAGTAGATAATGAAGGTTGGTTAAGGATTTAATGGAAAAGGGACTTCAAAAGCAGTATTTTAATGTAGGCTTCACTTTTGAAATTAAAATGTTACTAATAGAGAATTGATGTATGTTTACTGTTTCCTCCAATTAAAATAAACTTCTGAAGTGTAGTGTTGAGTGAAAATTCCTTGTTTGTGATCAGTTTGATCCTATAGGACAAAGCAAAGTTAAAACATGGCTTTTAAAATGTCTTCTTTGCTTTCAGAAACTGAATTATACTTTCAAAACAGGATTTTAAAACTGTGGTTTTAAATGACTTTTAATAAATGGGAAAGTATACATAAAATTCTAAAACTTTATATTGCCAATGTAAGACTGGGGAAATTAAAAACTACATTGATTAGTGGACATGACAGCGAATTTATTTCTTACCACTTAAAAAATGAAGATCCCTGCTTGAAATTTTAATGAAATTTAACTTTCCAAAAGATATCTCCAGAGTTATTTTTAATGTAACCATTAATCAAACTTGGAACTTTCAGAAAATGTGAATACACCATAATCTTTGTTAGAGTAACATGGGAAATTTAATTTAGATATGACTTTCCCGTTAGGAGGATTTGGTTATAAATCATATTTCAAATCTGAGGGCAAGTAGCCTATTTGAAGATGAACTACTTAAGAGGAAAAGCTTCTTTTGATGGTCTGTCAAAGGTTAATATTCTCGTGAATTTTAAACTTGTTTATCAAGCGTCTCCCGACTTTTTTCTTGAATCTCAAACTTGGATACCTCTTTCCCGTGTTTTATCTTAAAAACTTAGCATTATATACATCTTTTAGGACTTAGTGGGGAAACTTAAAGATGCTTCAAAAAGCCTGGAAAGAGCAACTCAATTGTAACTTGGGGAAGTTAGCGATCCGCCCGGGTCTGGAAGACCAGGAACTCCTTGCTGTCGGCCGAACCATCAGAACCATCGTTTGTGCGAACTGGATATACTCCTTTTTAAAAGAAAGAAAGTCTTTTTGGATTTATGCTGTTCATAAACTTTGACGCTTTTTTTACACTTGTGAAAGAGTTAAGAGGGAAATTCTGCCTAAGTATTTGAATCTTTATTAATTGTACATTGATCAATTTTGATCATTTTTCAAGTCTTACAAAAGGAAGTAGACAGTATTTACATTCTGAATAAATAAGTTCCCACCAAAACTACTGAGCGTTTGTTTGGATATGAGTTTGTGTGTCAATTATTACTGTGAAGACAGAGCTATTAGTGTTAACTTTTAACGACCGCCTTTTCTCTGGATTAAAATTAAACTCAGTGGGAAAGGATGCGATCTTCAGCGTTTTTTGAAGACTCCCAACTTCAAGACTTGGAGAGCAGGCGCGGTCGCTCTGCGGAGGGGAGCTGACCCGTCCCGTTACCTGCGCCGGAGGGCTCGCCCGCGGCCGGACCCTCCCCCGCGGGGCTCCCGCGGCGCGCCCGGCCATCACCCGCGCAGAGCCTCTGGCCGGAGAGAACAGCTGCCCGTGCGCGCCCCTCCTCGGCCGCTGGCGGGAGCTGGTGCGGCCGCGGGAAGACATGGGCGGGCACTGTTGTTTCCATGAGCCCAACTCGGGCGCAGGTTCGGCGCCGCGGTACCGGAGTCCGGGCCGCAGCCCTAGCGGGCGGCAGGGCGGAGAGGGGAGCGATGACCAGCGCTCTCCTCTGCTAGAGCCTGGGGATATGTGCGCCGCGGGCGGAGGCGTACGGCAGAAAAAAAAGAAATAACGGAGGGGGTGGGGTGGGCAGAGCTGCGAGCAGCGCCAGAGCGTTGCCGGCGTCGAGAACCGGGGAGCGCGTGTGGCGTCGTGGAGAAACGTCTCCGCAGCCGCCGCCACCGCCGCCGCCCAGAGCGAGGGGGAGGAGGCCGGGTCGCGCTGCTCCGAGGGGAGGGGGCAGCCACCGGCCCGACTACACCGACACTAATTCCCAGGCCGCCCTTAAGGAATGAGGAGAGCACGTGACCCGGTGGGGGGGGCAGAGGAGGGGGCGGGCGGACTCTGAGCCATTTTGGAGCCGGTGTCAGTTTCCACTCTGCCTTCAGCGGTGCATTTTTTTTCCACCCTCCCCTCCCCCCTCCTCATCCTCCCTCCCCTCCCCCCGCCTCTCCACACGCACATACACAGCGCCCCCCACCCGCCCTCCTCTTCCAATAGCAATATGAAATAATAATCGTAGTATTAAAGGCAGAGATCCGGGCGAGACAATGGGGATGTTGGCGAGGGAGCCCCGATCCGGATTAGAAACACCTCCCAGCCCCGCAGAATAATACTGATCGCGCCCCCTCCGCGCGCTCCCTCCCCCGAGTGCGGAGCGGGAGGAGGCGGCGGCGGCCGAAGAGGAGGAGGAGGAGGAGGCCAAGGAGGAGGCGTTGGAGGCCGAGGAGGAGGAGGCCGAGGCGGAGGAGGAGGAGGAGGCCGAGGCAGAGGAGGAGGAGGAGGCCGGGCTCGGGAGGCAGCATGAGCCGAGCGCGGCGGCCGCGGCTCCTCTCGGCTGCGCTCGTTGCCCATTGACAGCGGCGTCTGCAGCTTGCTTCAAGATGGCCGCTTGGCTCACATTCATTTTCTGCTGAACGACTTTTAACTTTCATTGTCTTTTCCGCCCGCTTGGATCGCCTCTCGCCGGCTGCTTTTTCCGGGTACGTAAGAGGCGAGGCGCCTCTGGGCCTGGGCCGGGGGCCGGCTGGGGCCGCGCGGGTCTGGAACCGGCCGCGGGTGGACTGGGAGCGACCCCCCCCCGCGCCTCGCCCCGCCGGCCAGGAGGGCGCTGACAGCGTGGGCGCCGAGCCCCGCGCCGCCGCCGCCGCCCTCTGGCCCCGCGCGCCTCCCGCGCCCGCGAGCACGCGCCCGCGCCGCCCGCCGACTCCCGCGGCGCCGGGACCGACCCGCAGCCCGCGCCGCGCCGCCGCCGCCGCCGCCAGCCGGGCTCGGCGCCGCTCCAGCCGCCTCCCGCTCAGCCCCGGACGCGCTGCGCGCGGCCCCACGTTTTAGTTCCTTTCTCCCCTCAGCGCCCCTTTACACCCTCGCGATGCACATGGCCCCGGAGAAGAACACTTCTATTTGCAGCCTCTGCGGCTCTCGCGGCCACGGCGCCCTTTGTTGAGAGGTATATTTTGATGAAACGGGGACGGGTTCCTGAAATCGGGAGCTGCTTGGGTCAAGTGGCTTCCCTCCTCTCCCGAAGAAAGGGCTTTTGAGGGGTTTAAACAACCAGAGAACGCCCCCATTTTATAGGGACGGGTTACGTGGGGGGCAGCGGTCCCGCCAAGGTGGATGTTAGACTGGGGAGAGCCAAAACAAAAATGTTATTAACTTAAGTTGGAGGGACACTTGTGTGAAATTGGATGGCTTATAAGATGGCGGTTCCCAGTTGTTTCCAAGGTCTTCTGCAGTTGTGTTTAAAATGGTAAAGTTTTCAAGGTGTTATTTGTTATTAGTCTTCAATAAGTTCTTTAAACATCCCTTGGGAAGTGCTCACTGGGAAGTGGCCATTTCAAATTTGGAGCTTTTTTTTTTTTTTTTTTTTTGGAGTGATGATGGTGACTGGACGTCAGTCTTGCAGGAAGGTTTCCTTTCTTTCAAGCTGCTTTTTCCTCTTTCTCTTTTTCCCTTTCGAAAACTACAACTTTTCTCAACCTCTGCTATGGGATGCATCTAGAACGATGACTTAAAGTCTACTGCCTTTTATAGATTTTGCTAAATGCCATCATAGGTCATAATGGCAAAGAGATGCTTTGGAAAAGAAGCACAAAAAAGTGCTCGGATGTGTTTATGCAGTCTTTTGGGTTTGACAGCTATATAGCATGATCTTTTTCACAGAGATTTACAATTAATAATTGGAAGTAAACAAGTAGAAAGACTTTGATAATTTCCAATGCAACAAAAGGATTTAGTGGGCTTAGTAGTCACTGTAAAGTATTTGAAAGAGAAGGATGTATTAACCCCTTCCCTTAACGCAGGCAAAATTCTGGGCATAGTTTTCAAATCGAACTGTAGGTTGGTGTTAACTGGAATGTTATGAGTAGTTCAACTTATTCTTTAACCCCGAAGTTCTGGAAACACATGATAAGGTATATTAAAAACTTGGAACTTAGAGATGCAAATTGTTGACAGTATATGCTGACTTATGAGACTATGTTAACATTTGAGTTTTAAGTAAACTAATCAGAATCCCTTAGAGGTTGATTTTATGAGCAAATTTATAAATTTTTCATATTTGAGTACATTCCTATACTTCTGCCCCAGAGTGCAAGTGTTTGAAATAACCTACTTGTGCAAGTTCTACATCTGGTAACAGTATCTTTAAAGCCATGTAAAAGTCACTGTATGTGCATGTGTGTGTATGCACACACACACACTTTTGTAAAATAGTTCATTGTTGTTGATAAATAAATTAAGATTCTACCAAGTTCTTGGATGTGCATTAAGTGCCCAAATAGGCAAAATTCTCCCTAGGAGCCAAATTAACCCCTACTTCACCCATACTTGTGTTGAGCTGTGAGCCTCAACTGAGGTTATGAAGTTCATTTGCATTTCTTAGATTGCAGTAGTCAAGCTGATTGTTAACATAAGAACTTGCTTCTGTTTTCCTTCACTTTGACATTACTGGTGTCAGGCCTCCCTCCAACCAAACTGACAGCCCCAACTAAGTAGGCTATAATGGCAAATCTTAACTATTGAGTATTTTTACCATTGTATGTTTGGTGCATCTTTGCTTGATTAGCTGGCAGTTTCTGTGTTGGAACCTAGAAGGTTTTCATTTCTAAGGTGCAAGTGTTTCTTAAACCTTATCAAAATGTCAAATGTTTTCATTTTTCATTAAGCTGCCAGTACTTTCAAATGGAATAAAAAGACAAAGAGCTGGTTTTTATATAGTAACAAAGTGATACTGTTTAGCATTATAAATGATGATAAGGGTGTAGCCAAATTCTTCTGAACTTAGGTTGAGGAGTTGTGTGAATTAAGACGTAGGATGAATTTGAAAGGGTTTTGGTCAAGTACATGTGACCTAAATGTTCAAAGCCAATCAGTAGATTACCCTCCACTGAGGTTTGATTGTTCTGTGTGTTAATATTTGTGTTTGGTGTTGGTTTTCTGAAAAGTAGAGAAGGAAAGGCAGCTCTTTTTATTGAAGCCCCTAACTTAAACTTCATGATCAGTGACATTAGTGTAGTGTGCTTTCAGAGGCAGATGGAAGTATATCACCTTACTTTCTAGGAAAGGTCCTGCGGTGTCCCAAGGAGAGTCTTAACAACCAAGAACGTTTGTCTTTAATCATCAAATACAGTGGATTTAAATATTGCTACTCTTTACGGACACTTCTCCACCCACAACTCCTCTGCAACCCCACTTAGATTTATATCAACAATATGTTGGAAAATTTTTCTAAACAGGTAACCCAAAGATAACCGAGGAATCAAACATGAAGCTTTCTGGTTGAAGTCACTGGTTGCCACTGTAGGTACTTTAATGAAAGAGGTTTTGTTTTGTACTTTATCATTTTTTAGTACTCCAGAACTTTTAGTTTCAGCCATTGAAGTATGTTGGTTGCTATTTCCCTCTTCTACAGTAAATTTCCTAAGAATTAAAACCTCAGATACTTCTTCAAGTTTCACAAGCTCCCAGATTTCTATTCAAGGCACCTTTGAGAATGTACTTCAGACAGGTCTTGAAGCTTAGTCTTATTTTATGTTCTGAAATGAATGAAGTGGGAGTAAGAAATGCTATTTTTCCAAGACTATTACACGAAGTAATTGACTTTCTGGATTGTACACTGGTGTATGGTTACTGACCGTACACCACCGTGACTCCTTATAACATATACTATGGCATTTCATCGTGTGGGGGTCCCAATGGAGTTTAGGTTGAAAAAAAATGACATTTGTTTTTCTCCTCTATGGTTGCTCTGGGTTGACAAGGTGTTGATTTAGCCTTGGGAATGGGTTGGTCACATAGTTCTTTACATATTGTCACTATTGTACCTATTAAAGTAGTTTTTCTTGCATCCAGCGTAGCTCAAATAAAATACAGGGCTTTGCCCCCTTCTTATAAAACAGATTTCAGTTTTCAGCCGTTCCAAAACTTTATCGCTCGTCTAATGTACAGCAGAACTTCATATTAAAGAAAAATTTTAAAGAGGTTCAGTTCAATAAACATCTTTGCAATTTGAGCCCTGAGGGTTTGGAGCTAAGTGCACCGTTGGCAATTCTCAAAAGATCCCTTCGTGAAATTTTTGACTTAGTGATTGCTAACAGGAGAGACCGAAAGAGTCAAGCAAGATCTGAAAGAAGCGCAGAGTCGACGTGGAAAGAGGCCCCCAAGAGTGTCCGAAATGGCCGGGAGTGCAGTTTGCATTTTCCTTTACTACTCGCCCACTGCGGGGTCCCCTCAGCTGTCCTGCTGGGTTGCAGCGGGCGGGGGTACCGTTCCCCAGTGTCACGGGCCTCGTGGGGCCGCCCCCCCCACCCAGCGCTGCTGCGCCCGCACCCCACCCCGCCCCCGCGCCGGCCCCGCCCCCGCGCCGCGCCAGCCCCTCCCCCTCCTCCGCCGCCGCCCTGATCGCCCCGCACGCCCGCGGAAGCTCCAGCTCGGCCTGGGTCCGCACAGAGTTGTAGCTGTGGCCGGATGCCAAGTGTAAGTGTAAGTTGCTATGGAAACCCCGACAGAGGCCAGTGCCGAATCTGGAGCGAGACAGAGCCACGGAGCCACAGAGCCGGATCCGCCCCTCGCATCCCGGCCCCCGAGTGTCCGCGCGCTCAGGCCCCAGCCCAAGGCCGACTTGGAGGTGCTTCTCCTGAGGCCCCAGCACCCAGCTCCGGAAATGCCAGGGATGCAGATAGAGCAGAATTTGTTTTCCCTTTGTGTTGCGTAAAAAACGTGCCAGGTTCTGGTTGCTGGAAGCGCCTAAAACAACAGGAACCCCTGGAAAGCCAGGGCATGCTTCTGGGTTTTCGATTGAAGATCCATGAAGAAGTTTTACAATAAATTCAGAGACTGAAAAAGCCCTAGCGGTTGGTAAATATCTGTGGGGACGGGGTAGCGACTGCAGCAGCCGTGGGGCTGCTAGGCTGGAGGACAAATGGAAGAAAGAGACCCGAATACTCTGGCTCCCTGCCCCCACCCCAGACCTTTTCTTTGCCCTGCTGGAATGACCGGAGGGACCACAAGTTAACTTTAGTTGGAACATTTTTCACCATTTTGGTAGACTTGATTCGAGTCCGATTATAAATTTCTTTTGTAAAAATCATTGGGACAGTCTAGCTGTACAGTGTTAAGAGTTTCGTGAGCGCCTCAGCATTTCAAAGTGCACGGTTAGTAAAAGTTGGAGATAGTGTCGATTCTCTTTCTGTGAATTATGGCCATTTCTATGTCTTGTAGGATTTTTTATCAAGCAGAAATGCATCGAACAACCAGAATCAAGATCACTGAGCTAAATCCCCACCTCATGTGTGTACTTTGTGGAGGGTACTTCATTGATGCTACAACCATAATAGAATGTCTACATTCCTGTAAGTACAACGTTTTGGACTTTTTTTGTGTCATAGGTATTTCACATTTCATCCTGAAATAGGGAAATTAACAATTCCACGGTCCTTGGGAATGTTGCTAAAAAGTGATAGAATCAATTCTTCTCTTGCATTTAGTGACTTTTTATTAATTCATATTTAATAAAGTCATGTAAGTATGCAATGTGTGTTTATCAGGATATTAGTTTAGTTAATTGAAAATATCTTTTGGCATTTACCATTTTGCTAGTATTAGTTCTCCATTTCTGACACTAATTTTAATGGTTAGCATATAATTTCTAAGCTTACAAAAATGTGTCTGTATTTCTAGTCTGTAAAACGTGTATTGTGCGATACCTGGAGACCAGCAAGTATTGTCCTATCTGTGATGTCCAAGTTCACAAAACCAGACCACTACTGAATATAAGGTAGGAAAATATTTAAAATCCTTGTTTGTAAGTGTTGTTGGAATTACATAATTTAGTGAAGGTTACCCTGTTTATTTCTTCACAGAAAATACCGTTTTGAGTCCTACCTAATATGTAGGCTTTTTGGAGGGCGGCCCTTAATTTCTTGCTGTGTTAACAGTGACTAATTCTAAACAAAGCTCAGTGTTATTCAAGTGATTTTAAGATTTTTAAAAACTGAATCAGTTCTCCATTTTTGCATTGTTTTATTGACTTCATGACAGGCAAAAAAGTGAATGTGTTTAAAGTGCTTCTATTCTGGTCCCTTTATTCCTTCTTAGCTAACTTGGTAACTTAAAGGGCACACGTCTCTTGACTTAAAGAAATGTGAAGAATTTATTGGTGAATATAAAATATTTTTCTACTGGTTTTCGAGTGCTACTACATAAAGAACTTTCCTATAATTAATGATCATATTGATGTAGTTATAGATATTAGCATAATCAAGTAAGATACAATATCACCAGGAAAACTAGGAATATATTAATAACTCATGAGCATTTTTAGCTTTTATCATATTGATAGTTTACTTTTCTAATTTCTTTTTCAGGTCAGATAAAACTCTTCAAGATATTGTATACAAATTAGTTCCAGGGCTTTTCAAAAGTAGGTAACTTGCTTTAAAATGAATTTTTCAAAAGTATTTTATCAGTTTTACCCATTATGCCAAATGTTTAAGTCTTCCCCTCCCCTCCCCCCTTTAGATGAAATGAAGAGAAGAAGGGATTTTTATGCAGCTCATCCTTCAGCTGATGGTAAACTCTTGGGAGCAGGGAAGACATTTTATTTGGAGGGAGACTTATTCAGTAATTTCTTAAAATTGAATTTAATCTAAAGTATCATTTCCATTCTCATGTATATAATATTTAATTAAATACTTAATTTTTTAAGATTGAATTTCAAAATGTCTTTATAGCTGCCAATGGCTCTAATGAAGATAGAGGAGAAGTTGCAGATGAAGATAAGAGAATTATAACTGATGATGAGATAATAAGCTTATCCATTGAATTCTTTGATCAAAACAGGTAAACTCTTTAGGAAATATGTTTTATATTTATGTGTTTATTAGATACATTGTTTCACTAATAAATGATCTGTTTCCTAGATTGGATAGGAAAGTAAACAAAGACAAGGAGAAATCTAAGGAGGAGGTAAGGTTCCATGTCCCCAAAGCATAAAAGAAACATTGTTTAGATTCTAAATTTTACAAGTGTATGTTGCCCTTTAGAATATTCTAGGGTCAGGCGATGCTGTCAAATAGAAATTTGTCATGTTTGATGTTTGAGAATTATCTATATCTGGTGGTTAATAAGTAGAATTTATTTTCTATGTGATTACTATTGTTACAACATATTTTAAATAATTGATGTTTAAGCTTTATATACTTAAAGTTTCCTTATTATATCAGGTACCCTTTCATTTAATATTTATAAAAATAGTAATCTCAAAGCATAGTTGAGAATTTAGTCATATCTCAGTTTGGGGGATACCTTTTATTATAGTCAGGCAACTTAAAACTTTTTTTTAATTGGAAAATTAAGAATAAAAAAATTATTTTTCTAAATGTACTTAGGTGAATGATAAAAGGTATTTGCGATGCCCAGCAGCAATGACTGTGATGCACCTAAGAAAGTTTCTGAGGAGTAAAATGGACATACCTAATACTTTCCAGGTATGTACTTTATATTGTTCATACAATATAGATCTCTCTCTTTTAACTCAGTGACTTTTTTCTTTTTGGATTCTGAACCAAAAAAGCAATAGAATTTTTTTTTAATTTAATGTAATTTAGTATTTAACTTGGAAGTATCTTTTAAAATAACTTCTGTTTTGTGCTATGAAAATAAATCCCTAAATAATTTCAGGAAATATTTTCCCTCATTTGAGATTTCAAGAGGGATTCTTTGTCCAAATATTTGGAGAAAATGGTTTTTAAAGCATTTTTGGATTATATTTAGATGACAAAAGAAAAATGTAGATTTACCTTTGTTTTTTATCATACTTAATTGAAATACTGTTTTTCAATAGATTGATGTCATGTATGAAGAGGAACCTTTAAAGGATTACTATACACTAATGGATATTGCCTACATTTATACCTGGAGAAGGGTAAGTAGGATATCTAATACAGATATTGTGGTAAACGGTATTTGAAGAGTTAATACTGATTTTTCCTCCCTTTTAACTTTGTAGAATGGTCCCCTTCCTTTGAAATACAGAGTTCGACCTACTTGTAAAAGAATGAAGATCAGTCACCAGAGAGATGGACTGACAAATGCTGGAGAACTGGAAAGTGACTCTGGGAGTGACAAGGCCAACAGCCCAGCAGGGGGTATTCCCTCCACCTCTTCTTGTTTGCCTAGCCCCAGTACTCCAGTTCAGTCTCCTCATCCTCAGTTTCCTCACATTTCCAGTACTATGAATGGAACCAGCAACAGCCCCAGCGGTAACCACCAATCTTCCTTTGCCAATAGACCTCGAAAATCATCAGTAAATGGGTCGTCAGCAACTTCATCTGGTTGATACCTGAGACCTTAAGGAAAAAATTTTAAACCCCTGATTTATATAGATGTCTTCATGCCATTACAGCTTTATAGATGCTAATACATGTGACTGTCGTCTAATTTGCTTTCTTTTGTAGTGACGTTAAATTTGGCTATAAAAGATGGACTAGATGTGATACTGATGTGGACGTTAATTGAAAAGATTGATTGTTCCTATAAAGAATTGGTTTCTGAGAAGGCAGGCAAGATTTTTTTTTCTGTGTGTTAGGAAAGATATGAAATGGCTTCTGTAACTGTTTTTTGGATTTGAAATTATTCTGCAGTGGATATAAAGATTTGGCCATAGTTTGTTAATTTCAACTAATGCCTACATTACATTCTCCTTGATTGTTCTTGTTATTACGCTGTTTTGTGATCCTGTAGAAAACAAGTGCTTTTTATCTGGAATTCAACAAACAGAAAGAATATGCATAGAATAATGCATTCTATGTAGCCATGTCACTGTGAATAACGATTTCTTGCATATTTAGCCATTTTGATTCCTGTTTGATTTTTACTTCTCTGTTGCTACGCAAAACTGATCAAAGGAAAGTAAACTTCAGTTTTACAATCTGTATGCCTAAAAGCGGGTACTTCCGTTTATTTTACTGACTCGTTTAAATGATTCGCTTTTGTAAGAATCAGATGGCATTATGCTTGTTGTACAATGCCATATTGGTATATGACATAACAGGAAAACAGTATTGTATGATATATTTATAAATACTATAAAGAAAATATTGTGTTTCATGCATTCAGAAATGGTTGTTAAAATTCTCCAAACTGGTTCGACCTTTGCAGATACCCTATGTTTGAGCCTTCTTGGCACAGAATATTTTTAATGTGGATATCTAATTCTAAAGTCTGTCCCTTTGGAAGCAATTGGCAAATCATACTGACTTTCTCTAGTGGTACATGTTTACTTTTAAAATTGTTGCAGTAAAGAAAAACTTTTAACTAAGGAATTTGGAAATGGTGTCTTCATTTCCCATTGCTTATAGTGAAATTAATGTGTTTTTAAAATACATATTGATCACTATAATCTTAAAACAAATTTTAAAATAAACCAGCAAATTGCTGGAAGAAGGCATTTTATCTAAAATTATTTTAATATGTGATATAGTAGTAACTTCAAATTTAAGATTTGCTTTTGCAGTTTTAAACAATGGCATATGCCCTCTCTCTAATGTCTGGAAATAGAAGCAAGTTATGAGCTTCTACAGGTATTAATTTTTAAATAGAGTGAGCATGTTGAATTTAAAATATGAATAACTCCAACACTTTTTAGTTTGTGTTTTGCTTTGGTCGAACTTGGTGTGTGTTCATCACCCATCAGTTATTTGTTGAGGGTGTTTATTCTATATGAATATTGTTTCATGTTTGTATGGGAAAATTGTAGCTAAACAATTTCATTGTCCCCAGTCTGCAAAAGAAGCACAATTCTATTGCTTTGTCTTGCTTATAGTCATTAAATCATTACATATATTGCTGTTACTTCTGCTTTCTTTAAAAATACAGTAAATGAAGTTTTATGAAACCACGAAATACATATATTTTTATTTTGACCTAAATTTGTACAGTCCCACTGTGTTGTTTCTAATTATAGATGTATAATTAAATTTTCATTTGTAATTGGGAAAAATCCAATGAAAAGGACATTCATTTAGAAAATAGCTAAGACTAATAAAAATTTGTTATGAAAAGCACAATGTGCAGAAATTTTGGAAACCCTATTGTGGATAACAACAGGTTAAAAGCTAAAGAAAATCCATTGCTGTCTTAAATAGTGATGTTGCTAAGAAGTACACGATT
Source organism: Micronycteris hirsuta (assembly GCA_004026765.1). Lineage (NCBI taxonomy): Eukaryota > Metazoa > Chordata > Mammalia > Chiroptera > Phyllostomidae > Micronycteris > Micronycteris hirsuta. The sequence goes on along the minus strand of PVJI01006283.1, from coordinate 41,292 downwards.
TGTTGTATAATTGCTTGAAAGCCCAATTGAAAGATGTATCTGTTTATTTACTTTATAATCTTTGAAGTAAAAGTTACCCATGTTTGCCAATTCAGTGCCAATTTAACTCATTTTTCAAGGCCTCAAGCTTTTCATGATGTTATCTAAGACAAAGAAAAGTTAGTGGAAGTTTGAAGTGGTATTTTTACTTTGGATGATCATGTGTATAAAAAAAAAAACTTTTTCAAGGCTAAAAACTTCAAATGCTAGTGGACTGTCATTTGACTTATACAAAACCCAAGTTGTAAGATCAACATAGAACTTTAACAATGGACTTATTTTTGAAATTATTTATTAAATCATCAGCTATTGCCTTTATGGCTTAACATTTGTCATACTTGAAAACATGTACATTTATCTTATTAGAAAAAGGATCCCCCCCCCCATTATTTGGGAGTTGCTTCAGGCTATTTCAGCTAAAACTACTTTGTTTTTTTTTTTGAAACAGAAGATTACATTGTTTTGCATTCTCCTGTAATCAGCCGTCACAGTTCTGACAATAAAGATTTAAAACTTGCTGAACTACTACTTTAAAAAATTTCAACCTTACAAAAACCTTTATCAAAGCTGCTAACTTTTGTAAAACTCTTAGCAGTAAAATCAGGGTACATGAAAAGTCGGCTTTAAGTTTGGCTTTTGCCTCTGAAAAGTATTCTAGGATTCTATACTACAAAGTTAGTACTAACTATTTTCCACAGAAAATGCCTAAATTGATTTCACAGATTTTAGCTTAAATGCAGAAAGAGAATGAGGCGGTTTGCTGTTGTGTAAATAGTGATCTATCTTGCTCTACACATGCATACCACTTTACAAGTACATTTCGCCTTTAAAATTGCCGGCCGGCCGTTAATTGCACTGAGCTGGGGGGGAAAAGTTGCCTTAACCCACCAACCACATTGCTTAGTTTCCATATCGGCATGTGCAAATGTTACGATCTCTGGAGGAATAATGCAGCCGGCAGAGTAATCTGGTAGGGGCTTTTCTTCATCCCTTCCTGTTACTATTTTCCCAATATTTGGAGTTTTAGTTCATTTGTGAAATTTTGTGGTACATTTATACAGGCCTACCAAGGTAAAGTTTTGTTATGGAATCTTAACAGGCATTTAATAGGACATACTACTTGCATTGCCAACAAGAAATGAACATGCTGGGTTTTTTAAGAATAGTTTACAGTAATCTTTGAGGGGATGGGATTTTAATTTTAGAAACTGTGCACAGGGAACCTAGATAGACTCTTGTAGAATCCTGGGGTGAAAGAAGTGTTAGTTTTTCTTTTGTATATATGTCTCTCTATATAAAGTTTTGATAAATGTATCTTTCCTCATTGCCCCTGGAATGACTGTGGAAATTCTGATTTAGTTTAGTGCTTTCCCCCATTAAATCTAACGCGAATTTTGTCCAGAAGTTCTTGATTCAATTACACATAAATGACCCTTTTAGAAAAACGTGTATACTTTAAAAGACATCTAATGGTGCAAAGAACACAACGCAGCTCCAACATAAAGCTCTGGGTTAGTCAGATAATGTCATTTCACTTGAGGATGTTACTTCGAGTATAAAACGAACAGTACAGCAGGTGATTCTTGTTCAGGTCGCTTTTTAAAAAAATCCTGCCTCCTCTAAAATAAAACTTTGAAGTAAATGGGGACTACAGACTTCAGATAGCCGGGTCCTTCATCTATTAGAGGCTTCCAGTAAATCAGACTTTGGGAAATAGCCCCGCGAATACTGTGAGCCTGTAGATCTTGCAAATCTCAAGATCGCCCAGTTTTGATTATGAAAGTCTCCGAAAATGTTTACACAGTCGAGTGTTTCCTGTTTCCGCAGTTAATTTTTTTTAACGTTTTTCTTCTTTTGGTTCTTGAAACGGATTTCCTTTATTTGCACCAGTTTCTTTTTCTTAGTGTGCATTTTCTAGAGGTCTCATAAAGACTTCACTATCAACTTTTGTCTTCAAGTCGACGGCATCAAAAGTCATTTATCTCTGGAATGACAGCACTCTAAGATATTTATGGGTTTCTGAAGAAGTTCAAGTGCATGTGGAAAACTCATTGCGAAGTCTCACTTAACTCCTCAAAAAGAAAAAAAAGTGTTCCAAAACTTCCAATGAATAAGTTATATTACTTCCATTATGTTAACCCTTGTCTTTAAGGTATTTTATATATCCCTTCCAGGAACTATCAGAAGGAACTCCCCAAATAGTAGGTGGTGGTGTTCCCTCAGAACCACTTACACTTCAACACAGATATTACGTCTTGCTGTGACTGTTGGACGTGGGAGTCGTCAGAAAATCCCAACTTCACAGAGAACGTGATTTCAAGTTCGGTACCGATTCTGCGCTCTCCAGCCTGCTGTCCTCCGAAGTAGCTAGAACCCAATTTGAGAGGAGACGTGGATAATTGAGGACCAGGGCACTCGGGAAAATGGGCTGAAAGTCGGGATGAGAAAGGGAACGTTACAGAGCTAGATACAGCGATCACTGGGGTCAGAGAGGTCTGCCCGGTCTCCACACCCTCAGGGGTGGAAGATACTGGAACAAAGCCCAAAGCCGAAGACAGGCGCGCACTGCACGACTTGGAAGGTAAAGCCCGGGCGACGGTGGTTAGGGTGGAAAGATCAATGGCTCTCCATCACCCCCTAAAAAGCCTTTTCATGTTCTGGTGCTCAGTGGAAAGCACCCAAGACGCCCGCCTGCAGAAAATGACCTCCATTCTCGGCAGCGCTGCCTTCCCGGTCAGGGAACCTTTCCCAAACGGACACGTAAGGAGGAAAAGGCCCTTCTCCCACTCATGTTTTAACCAGCAGCTCTCCGAGGAGTGCGAGGAGCCACAGCCCTGGCCTCCGCCACCGTGCGCGCGGTGGGGGCCCGGCCGGCCGGCGCGAGCCCGGGCCGCCTGGGGCACCGGAGGCCATCTTGCGCGTGCGCCGCTCGCCTCGCGCTGCACTCGGCCGGCGGATTCGCATCCCGCCAATTTTGAAAGCTAGGTTGTCAGGCCCTTCGCGGCTTGGCTGGCGGCGAAACGAAGTCGTTTCTCCAACATCTGACCCCGTGGTGATCGGTGGCGACAGCACGGTGCTCATGGCCTCACAAGGTGGCCCCCTTCCCGCCGAAGGCGAGGCAACGGCGGGTCCGCCGGGCCGCGGTGGCTCGGCGCCCTCAGGAAACGGACCCCCGTCCGGGGAGGCCGCGGCCTCGAATGCAAAGCCAGCAGAAGCGCAGTTGTCCTGGGCCATTCGAGATAACCGCTTCGCTCTGCCCTCCTCTGACCTCCTGCTTCAAGTCCTATGTCCTTTCTCCTTAAATAACGAGTCCTTGGAGTTGGGGATTTTGTTGGATGTATTGTAAACTAAATTAACAAAATGTAAAACTGCCACCTTGAAGGTTCCCCAAAGCTGCGCTTCGCAGGCCTGTGACTGGAAAGGCCGACGAGAGAGGGTTGTCCAGTTGAGCCGCTTGGGCGGGCAGAACAGGCTCTCATCCCTGGGGAAGGAAACGACCAGGTGACGGAGTCGAGGAGCGGGGGCGGCCGCGCCGCAGGACTTCGAAGGTCTTGGCTAAGGACTACACCTTGGCACCCAACGGCGACGCCTACGTGGGTCCCCGGGCAGGGCAAGCCTGGGAAGGGCCGGTGCTCTCGCACCCCCGGCGCCCTCGGCAGAGGAGCTGGCGGGCGGGAGTGGAATGTCGCCTCCGAACGCCTCAGGGACACAGCCAGCTCCCTGCGGAGCCCGCGCCTGCCGGGCCCCCAGGGTATAAACGGCCTCTGACCCGGGAGTCCCGCGTGCAGCCGGAAGCCGGGAGAGCGAGGGACGACTTCGGGGAGAGGGTCGGGGGGCGGCAGAGCCGTGGAAGCTGCCTGAGAGGGGCGACGCGGACGAGTGCTCGCGCAGTGCGGCCGGCTGCGGGAGCCGCCATTTGGTGGCGGTTTCGGTATTTCAGTAGCACGTTGTGTGGAACGTCACAACTGGCTTGTCTGTGTGGCATGATTTTTTCTCAACCACAGTTTTTAAAAATGTAAATCTCCCCCTAGGTTCTCCCTTTACCCCCTAGGAGTGAGCCTCCTCCCCACTCGCGGAAGGCTCGGGTTCGTCTAGCCTCCGGGCCCCGGGACGGGGGGGCCTTTCCCCGCGGCGACCCGGCGGCCCGCACCCCAGGGCTAGTGCGAAGCGCGGTGCGGCCCGGCGCAGACCTAAGGGCGTGTTTTCCTCCCCGTTTTTCCAAGACTGAGGCTATTCCGAGCCCGCCGCTTTCCTCTCCACGGTGAGAAGACCTCACTTCCCTGGGGTCCTGACGGGCCGCGTCCCCGCCCCGGCCCCCCGCCTCGCACCTCCCGGCCGGCAAACGGGCGAACAGAAGCGGGGCCTAGCGGGCCGGGGGCCGCTCGACGAGAGGCGGCTCCTCGGGGAGTGGCGGGTGGGGATCCAGCACTCGCACTTCCAACTCTGCCCGGAGCCCTCCAGAGACCGCGGGGGGCGGGGCGGGGCGGGGTGCTGGAGAACTCCGTGCGGGGCCAGGAGGCCCGGAGGCCCGCCCCAGGTCGTCCTCTTCGAAGGTTTACAAGAAAAGCCTCCGAGTGTGAGGAGCCTACTGAGCGGAGAACAAAGGGCCGAGGGGTGAAGGTGAGGCGGGTTCGCCCGGCTCCCAGCCGGAGCGCGAGCAGGGCCGACTCCGGGCCTGGAGGGAAGCCAGCGGTGCTTTGGGGAGTCTACAGCCCCTGCCCTCCCCGCAGACGGAAGGAACCCAGTCTTGGAGCGCCAGCTGCCATGTTGCATTCACGGAGGGCGCCAGTAATTTGACGCTCCGGAGGCAATGACACCTCCAACCCAGGAGCCCTTCGGCCCTCCGTGCGGCACGGCTGCGGTCAAGGCCCCAAGGGGCAGCAGAGCGCGGGCGGGAGGGCAAGTCCTACTGGCGGCGGCGGCGTCGCCTAGACCGCGGCGCCGCAGCCGCTTTCCCTTGCCGCCACCTTCCTTACAGGGGCTGCGAGGCTGCGCGCTCCGCAGAGGCTCGGTTGCCAGTAGCAACCACACGACGGCGATTTGCAGCCAGGGCCGCTGCCGCTGGTATCGCTGCCTCCCGGCACACCTCGGGGTAGAGCATTTGCAACTCTGGGGGTGGCCTTCGTTGACATCTCTGGTCCCCGCCCCGGGTCCTCGTTTTTTCAGGATCCTCAGCTCCGCTCAAAAGCCAGCTCCCGGGGCTTGGCCCTGCCCCCACGGCAGACAATAGGGGAGCGGAGAGCGTACTCTGCAGCGCCCGCCGCTCGGAACAGGCACCTGAGCCCCCGAGAGAGGGGCGCTTTGCTTAGTCCCAGCCCCAGGTACCCTGTCTGCACCTTGAACCGAAATTCTTTGTCAGCTCATTAGAAAGCGTTCTTTACATCATTAATAAGGATGGTGGTAAAGAAAGAAGTCAAGACCAGACGCCCACTCCCTTTCTAGTAACGTCATCACAAAGAAAAGCTTAAAATTGTGTCTGCTCTTGGTTATGGTGGCTTTCCTCTGGGTTAGAGCCACAGGCGAATGCTACTATCTTCCGTCTTTGTCAAGAATGTTTTGCACGAAGTCCACAATATAACCACTCGTGTTAGCTTGAACATTATATCCATGTACTTATCCTTGTTTATACAGAAGTGGATGGTTAATTTCATTTGATGAACCACATCACCCCTTGGCAGTGTGGACTGAGTGGTTTGATACATAAAGAAAATGACTAACCCTACACGAACGCTTCTGCCTTTTCTACTTTCTGTGGTTCTGGGACACTGATTTATTTTTCAAATATGACCCCTGTTAGTGTTTTAAACAGGTTTTTATTGAAGAAAAATCTCCAAAGTATCCAGGAGAGTATTTTATTTAGCGAGTAAGATAACTCAGGAAATACGTGCACTACTAAATTTCTTCACTCTTAATAACTGTCCTGGCTTTAAGTGGTTATTTAGTTCAGTGTTCTTCATGGATTGAAATTTCATGTAAGTCACAGGTGTGCTGAAATTTATAAGTAGAAAGCTTCTTGTGGACACGCATCTGTTTTCTTTATCTTTGTATGCTTCAGAGTCTTTTTTTAAACACAGTTTAACAAATATCTGTTGAATTTCCAGAGGATTCCAGAAGTTCAACCACCCTTATTAGAAACACTATTATAAAGCTTGGATATCTTTAATGAACTCATTGAAAAGCTAAAAATTTTCCAGGCTAGTGGCATTAATCAGATATCTTCATTTATCATATTTTTACCTATTATATTTCATATATGGTACATTGTACTAAAAATATCTGACAGATGTTTCCAGAATTCTAAGAATAATAAATTGTAAAGAAGACTTGTAACTTTGCTATTTTCCCACCAAAACTATCTGAAAACTGGTTAAATAGCCATAAGTAAGATGAAATTTTGAAATGACTTTCATACTTTCACAGAGCACAGTTTTGGCATTAACTATCTTGAGAGTTCAACAGGAACATTGAAGGGGCTAGTATTGGATATTGCTAATTTGCTAAGACAATGCTTCTTGAAATATCCTATTTAATTTAAATAAGCTTAAAACAAACTGAAAGTAGTTAATATGTCTTAATCATATCAGATAGCAAACTCAAAACAACATGACTCCTAAAGTGACTCTTAGGTATGATGTTATAAAAGGGTTTCATCTTTAATCTGCACAAAATGTCAAGTTCACTAAATAAGACAGTTTACTTCAAAGAAGAAAGTTAGCACTACTTGGTTCCTGCAGGCAACATAATGACCTGTAGCTTGCCCAAATACCCACACCACCACCTTAAAAATAGGAAAGCAAGGCTTTAGTGAAAAGTTCCTTTCTATGGTCTTTCAAGAATGAAAAGCTCCAACAACTTGCTTTGGACCAAGTTAAAGAGATTATCACCCTTTTTCATTACAACTGTGTCTTTCAATGAATTGAAGAATAAGATCAAAGTACATTCATATTCATGTGAATTATCGCTATTGACATGAATAATGATGGATTTCATTGTTTTATTTAAACTGAAACCAGAAATGCTGCTGCTTTTGAGTCTATACCCCTAAGGCTGTAGAATTTCTTCTATGAGTACTCAAAGGCAAACAATTAAGTTTGCCAACCACGTCATATCCATAATGTACTTCCGCACAGAGAACCTTTTATTGGAAGTGGTTACATTTCTATAGAATTTTACCGCATATTTTTTTTACTCCTTTCCAACATCCTGAACAAAACTCCAAAGTTCAATAAACACACTTCCAAAATATGTAAGTATAAATTGTACTGAGAAGATTATGTTCCAAAAGCATCCAGCTGTCCATGAATCAGAAAATTAATGTTATCAGTAATTAACTCAGGATAGTGTTTTTGCTTTGAACGTGATTCATTACAGTTTGTTTTCTAGTGGAACTGAAGAACTCAGAATAAGCTTGGGAAAATGTGTTTACCAGCTGTTTCTTTCTACATATGCCTCATGACAATTTTCTTAAAATATTTTCACTTGGGTTCTCTTCAAACTATCCCATCATTTTCTAAAGAAAAAGAGATTATGAGATCTAGTGGACCCCTATTCACTTTTATCAAATGATCATTCTGCTCAAATTCCTGTTAATTTTTTTAGTCATTTTGGGGAATATTTTAAGGAAATTTACTACAATAAAGTAAGTTTACAATGGAATAAGAGCAACCTTTAAAATAGACTTAAGGGGATGCATTTTCATGAACTTTAATAAACACAATTCATATAGGCTCTGTAAACTTAAAGAGATACTCTAGTGCAACATAATGATCTGCAATGGGTTCTGGGCATATCCTTTCCCAGAAAGTTAATTGATACCAGTTACTCATAGCACTCGTAAACATTTGCCATTCATTTAAAGCGTTAAGCATCACATTTTTTAAAAGTAATGTTTTTCTATCCAGCTGTGCTACAAGAAGTCTATAGCTTTACTATCCCCATTTGGTGTACTTAGTATTGCAAGGCACTCTTTAAGCAAAGAGTTCATAAGTTTGTTTTTCTTTGGGATTTGACCACAAACATACTGGCATTATTTGTGTAGTTCAACGTGTATCTGTAAACCTCCAAGACCTTTACCCTTGACTTATAATTAAAATGACAAGCAATTACATATTTTTTCTCACCAGGAAGAGAAATAACACTCCTAGAATAAAGAGCATTTCTTTATAATTCATTTCCTACCTTACTAATGGGAAAGTGTTAGTATTTTCTTATAGGTGGCCATTAATCTTTTCTTATGCTTTTCATATAAGAAATTTTATTCTTCACTTTAAAAAATAAATATGGGGTAATGTTGGATTATGAAGTAAAGTAACCCAGCTTTAGCAGCATTCAGATGTTTCCTCTGAATCAAAGAAAAAAATGACAGGAGTTGCAAATTGTAGTGCAAATATCTCCCCTTAAAAAATGAAATGCTGTGCCATCACGTCTTCCAATTAGTCTACGTTAAGGTATCTCTCTTTCCGCTCTGATAATCCCTGTGGGGATATGCAGAATGGATAAATAGCCTATGCTATTTTCGTGAAAGCAGAAACATTGAAAACCGTTTTTCTGTCCTTTTGCTGTATTCCCTAGGCGTCAGAGTAATGTGTGAGCAAAACATTTGTCTTGGGTCTTGATAAAGAGAAATGACGTCAAAAATTAAAAAATCGAGGCTCGCACATGCGCAGTGAGGTGCAGCTTTTTTTTTTTTTTTTAAGTAAGCTTTTGGCTCTTCACCCAGCCACTGGGATTCCGCCTGCGCGGCGAGGTCCAAGGAGCTAGCTAGCTGATGTAATGTAGTGCAGGGTTCCCAAGACCTACTCAGGGCGAAGAGTCTGGAAACCCCACAGACTTTCCTCCCCTGCTCCCCGCCCCCCGAGGGGACTCTCTCTGTAAGTCCTCCGGGCAGAAAGTCAGCGGGAAGCAAGGCCGACCCGACAGGCCGGGCCGAGTTTTTCTGGCTGCGCCAATGCTTCGGGTTCTTGACTCTCGGTTCCGGTCTCTGCCGCGTCCAGTTCGCCCCAGCGGGCCGGCCGCGGGCAGGCTCGGGCTGGGGGCCGGGACGTCTCCGCGGAAGCTCGCGCGGGGTGCGGTTCCTACTGGAGGCTTGGCCACGGAAGCGAAGCGAAGAGAAGCGAAAGCACAGAGGCCTTCCTCAGCTCTCCTCCCCGCTCCGCCCCCTGCCCCCCCGCCCCCGCCTGCAGAAACCGGCTCCGTGGGGCCCGCGGCGCCTTCCCTCCGGGTCTCCGGGCAGGCAGCCCGCCGGCTGCGAGGAAGCTGAGGAGAGGGACGCCCCCCCGTTCGCCCCTGCTCCACGCCTGCGCTCGCGGCGGCCCGGGAGGCCCCGCGGGACGGAGGCCGACCGGCCGAGCCTGCGCCGCTTTTCCGCACTCGCGCCCTGGGGCCGCGCGCCGCCCCTTCCTCCGGCCCGCGCGCCCGCCCGGCCTCTCCCGCGGCCCCCGATTCGGCCCGGCCCGGCGGCTCGCGCGGGGGCCGCAGGGGTTCCGACCGGCAGCCTGACGCAGCCGCAACGGACTGCCTGCCTGCACCCTGCCTCGTTAGGAAGTGTGCGGGGTGCGCAGAGGTGCTCGTTGGGGGTTCTAGAAACTTCGGGATAAAGGAAAAGCCGTGGACGTCCGGGAGGTCTGCGCCTTTCCTTTCCTCTCCCCCTCCAGCACCCCTGCCAACACGGAACGCGGGTGTCTGCCGGCGTCAGCGCCTTCGAAACCGGAGCCCTGCGCCACGCCGCGCGGGGACCCTCCCGCGTCGAGCTCTGCGGCGCTGGTCGAGAACCCTGGGCTCGGGGCTGGCAGAACCTGCAACTGCCGGAGCAGAGCTCCGGGGCGGGCCTGGGGGGCTCCAAGGGTCGGTTTCCTCTGTGGCACTTCCCATCTTAGTCTCTTGTGTCCTGTGCTAATAAAAAAGTGGTACCTGTCTTCTCAGGAGTCCAACACCACCAAGATTTTAAAGGGGTGGTGGGCTTGGGGGGCGTTTAGAGGCTGACAGACTTGTTTGGCAGGGCGCTTAGAGATTTATACCTGGTGATATGGGGTTTGGGTACAATTTTTGAAGAACACCCATGTAAATCTTTAGATGATATTCACACAAACACCAATTAGCAATACTTTATTTTTATGCATGCACATTGTCTTAGAAAATGGTATGCTATATTTCAGACTTCTACATTAGAAGCATCAATCAATTTTTAGAATTAATCATTTTGTGCTATATGGTGTCTTTGGAGATGAAATTATTTTTGTGTGTAATCCCCCTGATGACAGTTTACTTTGGGAATGTGGAAAAGCTCTGTACCCACTGAATTAGTGGGAAAGATCTTTAGAACTTTGGGGCCAGCTAAATCACTGTCATCTTAACATTTTATTGACCTTAACACTAAAAAAAAACAAAAACAAAAAACCCGTAAAAACTTTAACGTTTAAAATGTAAAGAATTGACTTAAAAAGTCTTGAAAAGCAAAGACTAGGAAGTGAGACACAAGCATGGAAATGTTAATCTCTCCCTCCTGGACCAAAAAGTTCGAGAGTCTTCCGCTCTGCTGACAAACTTGATGCCAGGATTCGTCTACTCAGATCCAGACGTGAACGCAGGAGGTTTCCCCGCCAGAGTGGCAATACAACATTTAAGATGTAATATGTTTGTTTACTTTATTATAGATATTTTGAATCCACTAACTTGGCTATGGGGTATGTAATACCTTTATTTCTTATTAAAGTATGTAAACATGGAGTTATTTCATTAATTTAAAACAGTGTTGGCAAAATGATTATTGTGTTCTCATAACTTGAATTACATGCATATTTGCCAAATGAATGCATATTTAAATACTAACACTATGTCTTCATTGTTTGGGGGAGGAAGGAGGGAGATTTTATACCTAGATAAAACAGCTAATTTTTCTTAATAACAAAAAGCCTTTTAGTAGTTAAGTGATGTTTTAGATAGTCTTACCTCTTCACCTAGGTTACCATAAGTCCTTCATGTTTGCTCCCAAAGCACTTACAGTGCTTAGAGCAATTATAGCCCTTAAAACAGAGCAGGATGTAGTATGTGCTTGTTGAATGAATTAATACTTTGTTTACATGTCTGTCTCCCACTAGATTTCATGTCTTAGAAGACAGGGACATTCTGTTATTAGCAAAGCATCTAGCACATATATGATTCACCTCAAAAGTAGTTTTAAAAATGTGGATGTTAATATCTAAGTACCATATATAAAGCTTTAATTTTTAAAATTCAGCTAGGAGTTGAAGAAAAAAAAACATGTATGTTAAAATTAACAAAATTTCTTTTAGGCATGTGTAGGATATATTCCCATAATAATGGGATTTTCTGAATTTCCAAAGCAGGTTTTTAAGGAGAAACAGAACAGAACTTTTCAACTGACTTTATGCTGTCTTTTGGGGTTTCATTTATATAAATAGAGGAATACAAAGATGATTTTGAAGTTACATAAGGTTAGCTTTTTACAAAGGGGCCAAAGTCTTCCAAACAAATCTTTCATGGAAACATTTTTGCAAGTTTTTTAGATAATATGTTTCATTCTCAATCAAAAGTATTGTTTCATGTGTCAAGTATATTGTATATCTGTATTTAAAGTCAGCTGGTACTTTAGGAACTTTAAGTTATTTTAAATAGCACTTTGAAAAAAACCCTGAGATATCCCTTTAAATAGTTTTTTTCCCCTCACTGCTTAGTTGTTAGAAGTGTGTATGTGATCATGGGGGCAGGCATTCAATTAACTTTGTAAAAACAGAATGGTATTTTAAAGTTAGGAAGTTGGAAAGTGGGTCAGAAAATGTAGATTGGCTTTCTTGTTAGTAACAATAGTCTGTTGCCATATTTTATTTGAATTCCTAACTATATTTATATTATGATCACTCTATGCTATATGTATCCATTTAATTTTAAAGACTTCTAAAAAGAAAGCTAGAATTAAGGATGAAGGATCTAGTTTCTTTAATATGTCCAATTTCAGATGTAAAGGAAGAATCCTATGTTGTGTTTTATCAGGAACAATACAATTTAGTCCACAGACATTGTTAATGACAGACTCTCAAGCATTTATAGTTAAAAATAAATTAGATACCACTTGAACTTAAGTTTTCAAACTTTGTAGCATTCCTTAAATGACTTAGGTTTATAGGTTTAGATCTAATCGCAATACTTTTAAGGTAGAAAATAGTAAAAGAAAAGAAAATACATAGTAAAACATTTTCTAAAAATGGAAGCTGACTAGCTTGGGAGTTTAATTGTTTAGGGACTGAAACCAATTACAGAACCTTTTAGTTTTAAGGGGATTTTTTTTCATAATGCAACAAGGAACTGAAAACAAAATTACAATGAAGGTTTATTTGCAATTTTAATTATTTGCTTAATCTGTTTCTCCCCACATCTCAAAATAAAAACACACAACAACCTTAATTTTAAAGGTCTGTTTCCTTATGGAAATGTGGAGATCATTGTCAGACTTTTGCCTTAGAGTTAAGTAAAGGGATTGTGGGTGTCACTGGCTTCTGAACTGCGGGGCAAAACACAGGCAGGCACCTGCCTTACTGAACACGTTGCTCTCTCTGATTGCTGGCCCATTCCCCAGCTATTTGGGGCTCCACAGAACATCAGGACTTCAGAGAGCTCAAGTCAGAATGAGATCTCCAAGATTATTTTACAGGACTTACCCCAAATATAGGAACCAGCCACGTTTGCATGCTTCCTTCTATTGAAGAAGACATATCAAGAGGTTTCCTGTCTTGGCATTACTCAGCAGCAGCTGTGACTATCTACTCACTTGGCACCTGGTGAAATTGTAGTTTCTGCCGGGGAAACATTTCAAATTGACACCTGTGATTGAAACATATGGTCTACAGTTTTTTTTAGAGAAGCTAGAACCCAGTAATAGACTAAGTGTATAATTTTTGTTAAAAGAGATCCAGTAAAGAGTTCAAGTTATATAAGCTAGGGAAGTCTGGTTAAGATCATTTGAATTAAGACTTTCCAGGTAAAGACTGTCTCCTGTCCACCTTTTTTTGGAAATGTCATTCAGCAACAAAATGAGCCTAGTTTCAAAAGTGAAAATATTTTAAAAATCACACAAAAGTGAGGAAAACAACAAAGCTAGAAGTAGTAGGAGAAAGTCACCAAAGACGGAACATTTATCCCCTTGTTTTCCCGTCTGCTTTTCTCTTTGAATATCTAGGAGTGCTTATTAAATGCTTTCAATACAATATAATTCAGTGTATCAACATCGTTGTCTTGACCCAGCAGAATTCTGAAAACTGAAATGCCAGGTATATGAAAGCTGGACCAAAGGGGAAAATGTTTGGCTTTAAGGTTGCGTTGACAATAATATATTTATCAGATTATACCATGTCACACCGAGATTTCTCTTGACTGTCGAAGGCAAGACGACTCGTTGACCAGTTTCCTCGTCTCCCCGCACTTGCACCGGGTGGCCCCCGCGCGTGGGGTTCGTGTTTGGAGTCGCGCGCAGTCGGGCCCACGCGGGTCTGGGGCGGGGCGTGAAGAACCCGAGCTCCTGGCGGCGCCCACCGGCGGGGCAGCGGCGCTCGACGGCGCCCGACTGCGGCGGCGGCGGGGCGCGTGGGCCCGTCGGGGGCGCCCCGCAGGCGGAGTGCGGGCCGTGCGGGCGAGCCCTGCGCCCGGCGGCCGTGACGTCACTCCGCGGACTGCCGGCGGCGGCGAGACGGCCGCGGCCCGGTTCCGGTAGGTGGTCCGGGGGGCGCGGGGACGCGGACAGCACCGGCTCCCGTCCGAGGCCGAGTCGCCGTCTCGGTCGCCCCGTCCACTCGCGGACTCGGGGGCCCGTCGGGCGGACTGGCCCGGGGCGGGCGGAGAGCTGCGGGCGTCCTGGGTCCGCAGCAGGTGCTGCAAGCCCGGGGCTGGGACCGCGCCGCGACGGCGGGCGGCGGGAGCGGGGACGACGGGGCGGCCGGCCCAGCAGCGTCTCTGGCGTCGGGGTTCGGGCAGCACCGGAAAGCCCCCACTCGGTTCGTGCAGGTGGTGGCAGGGCCGGCGACCAGACCTCAGAACCTCGAGACCCTGCAGAACCCGGGGAGCCCTCTCCGGAGCCCGCGGAGCCGCGGGCTGCGCGGCTGTGCCACCCGGTGCCTCGGCCTCGCTCGGCGCCCGGAGCCCTCGGTCCCCCCGTGTCCGCCGCCGTCCGGTGCCCCCCGGCCTCTCCCGGCCCCGAGTCCGCGGTTCCCTCCCCAACCCTCTCCTCACCCGGGCCTCCTCTCCCGTCTACCGCCCCTACTGGCTGAGCTTCGGGGAGGAGAACAATGCGAGACCGGAGGACGGCGCCCCTAAATCCCTCCAAGTCACCGCGAAGGCCAGAGAAGCATTCAGAGTCTTCAGCGGGCCTCGGCGGGAGAGGCGGAGAGGGTGAAGCTTGCAGACGGGTGTGAGAGAGGCCCTACGTCCCTATTTCCATCTTTATCGCAGCCAGGCAAGTGTCAAGTTGGAAGTCAAAGCCAAAGGAATTGCCTGGAAGTCATTTAACGTGAATGGGAACCTACCCTAATCAGACCCGTTTTATCCGGGTGCCGGTGCATGTCACCCTCCCTTTGATCACCTTCCACTTCTTTACACCAAAGGAATTCCAGAGTGGTTGACACATTATTTCTCGTTTTGCATTAGTGAAAGAGCAATGATGTGCTTGAATATTTTCCAGGAGATTCAAAGTCGGTAAAGACCTAAGTTTGAGAAATCCTTATGGTGTTCTCATTTCGCCTCTCAGCCCGAACTCAGGCAGACTGGAGAGGAGGAGGTGTGTGCCTGTGCGTGTGATTTGCTTCTTATCTGTTAACAAACAGATAAGATAATGACGGCTCTCTTTTTCTCTTCTCTTTTCTTCTCTTCCTCTTCCTCCTCCTCTCTCCCAACCTCCTTCTCTCTTTCTCTCAATCTCTCTTTCATTAAGCATGATTCCATCCACAATCTGAACTCAAAGTAAGATAAGATTGTATCACTACGGTGTCATGAGAAACCTTCAATTTATAGGATATGATCTTTAAAACTCACTAAATTAACATGGAATTAAAAGAAAATTAAGAACATAGTGGCAGGGCAAGAATATTTAGACATAATATTTACTCTGTTCCCCAACCCTCAGGGGAATTACTAAGGTACGTAGGTGATTTTTTTTTTTTTAACTTTTGGTCACTGGGAGGGATTTTGGTGTTTATTCCTTCTGTGTTTTTATTTGGAGTCAGGAGATGTATTTAGAAGAGAAAGTGTATTTTACAAGTCACTTAAAAACTTTTTATTTAGGGATAATTGTAAATTCACATGTAGTTGTAAGAAATAATAGATGATCCCATATACCTCAAAACTGTAGTATGATATCACAACCAGGATGTTCACATTGATAATTCATTGATTTAATTCAGGTTTCCCCAGTTTTAATTGTACATTTGTGTGTGTGTGTGTGTGCTGTACAGTTTTAGCCTGTGTGTATCCATCACCACCATGGTTAAGACACAAAACTCTTTCATCACCACAAGGATGCCTCCTTATATTGCCCTTTTATAATCAAACCCACCTCCCTCTTGTCCCTAACCCTGGGCAACCACTAATTTGTTTTCCATTTAAAACATTTTGTCATTTCAAAGTTGATAATCTTTTGTTCTACAGTTGTTTCATGTGAATAACTAACTTACTTTCTTCTGCATGTATGTGTGTGCTTTTATGCATGCATATATACTCCTCAAAGTACTCAGAACTGTGCTGGATACACGAATTTTCATATATACTGACTAGTTAAAGATGATTATATTATGTTATGTTTTTAAATGCACTTATTTTCTAGATTTTTTCCTTTCTCAGTCCTACTCAATGGCCTTTGTGAATGGAAATTTGCAATTTACACATATTTACTTTTTGGACAATATACAGCTAAACTAAAAAACAATTTAAAGGTTAAAATGATAGACATTTGATACTGAAATATTGAAGTATAGCTAGCACTTAAAACACAAACTACCATGTTTATTATAACAGTGGCAAGTTTTCTCTCCCCATAAACGTATAGTGTAGAATATATTATGGAATTTAATCAATCCAAAATTTTAGGCTAAGTGATCACAAAAATATAAGTGACTTAGATATGAAACTTTAAATAGTCAACTATTTGCACTTATGGTCTGGCTTATGAAGGAATGGAATACAAAAGGAATATAACTTAATCTTTTAAAGTTATCTACACTTGACTAATATCTTGATGGAACACTAATAAGGTTTTTTCTTTCCTGAGAAATTTATTTTAACATATTTCATGTCAGCTAGATTTAAGTACCTGTTTAGTTATTTTAAATAGAGACAGATCATGAATATTCTAATATATTTTTAATTAAAAATAACCTGTAAGTTTTGTTATGAAAATTTTTCTTAATAGTTTATTAACTTAAATATTCAAATGGCTTATTCTTTAAAAAATCTGGATTTAAAGATGCTTTTGAAGAAGCCACTGTATGTATGCATCAATTATATATTCTTATCAAGCTTTGTTTTTTCAGACATACGACTTTATTTTGGTAGCCTAAGATACCAGTGCATTTTATTCCTGACTTTGATGTAATTTCTGCATATATGGAAAGGTTTTTACTCACTTTTTCTAATATACTATTTAAATAAATACATATCTATCCAAGATAATATGAAAACCATTTCCATATAGGTATCATGATAAATCAGTAGTTCACTTGTTAAGAATTCTTGAATTCATTCACTGTGAAAGGACTTTAAAAGTGAAAATCATCAATGGAGTTTTATTTCATTTTAAATCTCTGCTCTTTTCCATTGTGTTTTTGATGTGCTGATCAGTTAATGATAGATTTTGTCTCGTTAAATATGTCCAAAGTAATTACTAAAGCAAGCAAAGTGTTGCTAGATATATTCTTCAGAGTATTTGGATAAAACTAAGTTTGATTTCTAATCAAACTTGGTTCTAGAAAGACTGTACAGTGTGTCTATAACCTAGGGTTCTTTTTTCCCATTGAGATTTTATTTCTTCTAAATAAAAACAGCATACATGAAAACATTAAAAAGTTTACTGGTTGTGAAAATTCTCTTTATGTACCATCAAACCCTGTAAATTTGTATCATTACATCTTGCAACTATTTAAAAATGAATTTTGATACTTTTCCTCTTTGAATAATGCCTGTAGTAGTAGAAATATATATTGCCACTTCTACCAATTATAGAATTTGAACAAGTTAAGATAGGCTGTTTAGTTATAAAATATAAGAATCATGTTTTATGGAATATTAGAATACCAGGCCACTCTTAGGTTATTTAAGAGGTCTTTTGAAATAAGCTAATAAAAGTTCCAAGTAAATTATTTTTAAACTGCTTAGCTAAATAAAATAAACTTCTCTGAAACAGATATTTTTATAAGTAAAGTGGGGGTAAAGTTTAAAATAATACCTTGTAATATATTACATATAACCTATAGTAAAACAGTAAACATGGCAAATCAGTAGGTATGTACATTTTCAGAAGAGTAGAAATAAAGAAGTTTGCGTAACACTTTAAATATACATCTGTATGAAGCTGATTTGCAAGTTAAGTCAATTTAATGGGTTCTGAATTCAAGAAAATAAGTCATATATGTTTACATAAAATGATTTTAAATTACATGTGTCTGGGGCAGGGTTAAAATCTTCAGATTAATTATCTAGCACTTCAATTTGCTATGAGAATGAAAAGCCTCATGGTAAGCATTTATGATATATTTGAAACACTTATGGTAGGTAAATGTATCATGAATCTCTCACAAAAACTACTGTTCAATGGGGTAAAGATAATTCGTGGAGCAACTCAAAAGACTTAATGAATTATGCTATTTAAACTTGCTGCATTTTGTCAATATAAAAGGAGTCATAGATGTAAATATATGATAAATCAAAGCACTGACTTTTTTAAGATAGGGATAGAGGTTTTTTTCACATGTTTTAAAGTGGAAAATATTCTAGGGAAGTATAAAAATTCTAAAAATGTAGTGTCTAACAATATGTCCTAAAAACAAGATTATTCAAAATTTTATTATGTTCCAAACCACTGTTCCTACATGAACATTTATTTATTTTGCATTGGTACATAAATAGAAAATAATATAGTGAGGGCTGTGTCTCATTGTTTTCTTAGGAAAAACTGGATGATTAGAAGAAAAAAAAAAAACCCCAAGCTATCAGTCAGCCTCAGAATGGGGCTTAGAAATGGCAAATGGTGTGCGTTAAATTTAAATATTACATGTTAAATGTTTTTGAAAGATTATTTAAGTATTTTTAAATTCCACTTTACATTTTAATGTTTCTTTATGGCCTTTGCTCCTGTGACTAGAACTTTTTCCTATATTTCTTTGCCTAATTAATTTATACTCATTCTTTATGGCTCTGTTTAGATGTTGATTCCTCAGGGAAAACTTCCTTGGGCCTTCATAATAAGTTAAGCCTCCTAATTTGTGCTTTCCTTGCTTCTAATATTTCTCTTTCATAACACTTATTCTAACTGCAATTATTTAGTTTCTGTTTTCTCCACTGTGAATTCCATGCCTAGCATAGTGCTTACCATAGAGCAGATATTTAACATATTTAAATAGGATGAAGAAGTAGTTATTTTTGTGTTTTCACATCTCTTAAAAATCAGGTTTTTGTAACAGCCGAGGTAGGTGGAGTAGGGATCTTCTTCAGTGTGGATACTTAAGCCCAACAAGGTTGAATAATTACCCTCATCACAAAGTGAGTTAGTGGCCAAAGTGGGACTAAGACCTGTTTCTTAATTGCTGCCTGACCTTGTGCTCTTTCTGCTTGTGGGAATTAGTAAATTATTTCTAAATGGTTCTAGGAATTCCTAATAAACCTCAATGTTAACTATTAAAACAAGTTGTCTGTTTAGGCCTTTGGGTACCAAAGCTGTCTAGTAACTGTGTGTATAATTGCCTTTTGAGGTTTCCTTGAGGACCATTATGGGAACTTGAGTGGAGACCAGATGCAGAGGACTAACTTTAATAAATACCTGCAGGTTTGAGGGAGGAGTTGTATGAGGGTTAAACTGGCCTCAGAGCTCTAGAGGACCTTCTGGCTTCCTGTGGCTTCTAAGGAAGAGCCATATCAAACCAGAAACTCGTTTAAAGCACCCAAGGGAAAATGTGTAATTCACTGGGAACTGAGACCCAAGAGAGTCCTTCAGAGAGTTATTGGACTGAGACCCTGCCAGGATCAGGGAAGGTGCAGAGGAGACGTCATCAGAGCCCACTGCCCTGTGATTGATTGCCTTTTCTCCTGGGCTTATTGATAACACATGAGGTAGGGCACAGTGAAGGGAGAGGCACTTGATAAATGTTGGTTAATTGAATGTATACTTAATACTTCCCTTTGTTTCTCATTTAACCATACTTTATATGAAGAATATTTCTTCCGTGTTTTCTTGCAGGGCAGAACTGTGGGATTTCTATTGAAGTAGATGTACTAACCCTAGGAAAAATCCAGGGCCACACCTTGAGAAAAAATTTATCCTGGCCTTGCAGTGCATGGGCTGGCCCGTCAGAACACAAGTCAGACTCTCCTAATTTTCCAAGTGAATAATGATTTGGTTTTGCTGTTTGCCCCCATGCTTTCTATCATTAGGGTAGCTCATTTAAAAAAAATGTTATTAAGTTCTATTAAAAGTCTAGGTTAAATCAAGTAACATTTATGTTTGTGTGTATGTGTGCATGTGTCTCCTAAGGAAATGACTTCTACTTTTCCAGATATTCTGTCTCTGTGTCAAGTCAGAATCACTATTAAATTATGTAATTTACTAGATTATATTAGTTTTCCATAGAAGTGTCTTTGTAGAATTAGTCTAATAATATGCCCTCTATTTAATTTTTAAATCAAGGGCTTACTAAAAAAATAGACAATTTCCCATAGCTTCTTTAAATCTGCCATTGAAGATATTGTTCATTTTGTTATTAAATGTTTTTAATATAAAGATACATACACTCTTTTATTTAAATGTCTCAACTATTATATGTCAAACTAACCCCTAGTATGGAATTTCATGAAAAGAAATGCTGCTACTTTATTTTATTTCATGAAGTATTTCCCTTTTTACCTTTCATAACATAAAACTCAGTGCTTTGTTCAGACCTCAACGGAAGCAACTATCCCTAACCTATATTTCTGATAAAATTGTTAATCCATGTCTTCACTACATGGCTCTTAATAATTATTTTTGTATACATGTATTTTAGAGTAAACTATCTACAAAGAATTTGGAATAGGTGGAGTATGAATAAAATAAAAATTAATTCTATCTGAAGATGCATTTTTGAACTAACTACCTTCCAAAATTTTCCTCTTCGAATATCACTCATAAAAGCTCTTGGAGCGGACAGTCCTTTCAGACTTGTCCTATATATTCTCTTTATATTAATTTTCACCATTTGTGCATTCATCATTCAATAAACATTTATTGAGTGTCCAAGTGCCAGATGAATGCTTAGATGCTGATCATACAAAAATAGAAAGCCCTTAAGGGGCTTATTTGCTAATGGAGAGATATATAAATAAATAAAATACTGTTTGATAAGTGTCTAAAGATAGACATATGGAGCACATATGGAAGGTACTTAGTCAGGCTTTGGGAGTGAAGGGTGCTGTTTATAGGAGATTTCTAGGAGGCATTCCTAGGAGTTAGCCAGATGAAGGAGGGGAAGGAGAAACTGTATTCAGGAAGAGGGAAATTATGTGGAAAGGCACAGAGACCAGAAAAAATGTGGTATGTACTTGATAGAAAAGACAATGTTTAGGTATGGCTGGAGTTTCTTGGGAGTAATAAAACAAGGGAGAGAAAAGTCAGTGTCTAGAGAGGAAAACAGACCTAATTATAAAGAACCTCTTCTGAAGTTTGGATTTATCCTGAAATCGATAGAAAGTCATTGAAAAGTTTTAATTAGAGGAACATTGGGACCCATTTTGTGTTTTAGAAAGATGATTTTCCCAGTAGTGTAGAGAACAAATTAAAAGGGATTAAAAAAGGATCAGGAAGACCAGGTATCCATTTTTGCTGTACCAGTCACACTGGATATGAGATATGCAAGACTTATGACTTAGTAGAAGGGGCAGGTAAGGAGAGAGATGAGTTTAAGATGAGTCTCAGGCTTCTGGTTGCATAGGCACATTAGTGCCGTTCATTAATGGAGAAAGAGGCTACAAAAGGCAGGAGAAATGGTAATTTCACTCTAACAGTGTTGAGGAGGTAGTGTGTCTGGGATAGCTATATGGCAGTGACTATGTTAAGCTATTTGGATATATAGGGCTCTGGAGGCTGGGAAGGATGCCTTAGCTGGGAATGAAGGTTTAGATATGTGGAACTTACATATTCATTTGAAAGTTGTAGTTAAAGATCATTTTTATATTTCTTTATGTAATTATAAACATGTAAGTTCCAATAATTTTATCTAAAGTATACATAAATTGAACTTGCTGTAACTTGTATCCTCTACATGCTCATTCAGTTCAAATCTCACATATATAGACAGTGATGGCTGTGACATAGTGCAGAGTCAAACGTACTGGAAAAATGAGTGGAATTTCCATTTAATAAAGTAATAATGACAGCTACAGTAATGTTGGTGTAGAATAATGTCAATTCAGCAGATTATACCCTTTGTTATGCATTCTAAACCTGGCAATAGGCCAGTTTTAATTGGTAAATGGTACATGCCATATATCATTAAATTAGTAAATAAATACATACCATATTTTTTGGACTATAAGACACACTGGACCATAAGATGCACCTAGGTTTTAGAGGAGGAAAATAGGAAAAAATTTTTGAAGCAAAAAATGTGGTAAAATATTTAATAACATAAATAACATAATATTTCACCAATGTGAGCCAGGTAAGCTACATTTGGACTATAAAATGCACCCCCATTTTCCTCCCAAATTTGGGGGGGAAAGTACATCTTGTAGTCCGAAAAATACGGTGCTCTGCTTCCTTGCCCTCTTAGAAAAGTTGCTAGCTTGTTCAGTGAGTCAGTGGTCTCAGTGCCATATTCCTCTCACCTCTCCCCACCCAAAAGTAACATATGAGGTGTGGTAGCCCTTCACTCATAAACAATTGAGTTAATAGTGAATCGCCAAACAAAATTCAGAAGATACTAACTATAGTATTAACTATAATGAGAATAATTTTTAAAGGAGAAAACAGATGATTTTTTATCATAATGTAAAAAGACTGTACATACATTTTGTGATTCATTCTAATCCTTTAAATAAATTATAAGACTGTTTGTTTGTTTTAAGGGATATAACATCTAAATAACTGAGAGATTACTGGTCAAGATGTAGGCATAGGTAGACAATGCTTCACCTCCTTGCACAACCATAAGAAGGACCACAACTAACCTCAAAACAAAAAACACCCAGAACTGCTAGAAAATTGAACTGTATGGAAATTCTACAACCAAGGATTTAAAGAAACTATATTCATCCAGATGGGTAGGAGGGACAGAGATGGGGAGTTGGGGTGGAGAGGATGTGGTAAGGTGGTGGTGGTGGCTGGAGAAACGGGTGGTCCCATATTCACATATGGTGGATAAAAATTGGGAAGGATAACTGGGGAGCGAGTGATCCCAGCCCCAGGCCAGACTGTGCAGCCCAGGGTCCCAGTGCCAGAAAATTAAAGCCTCATAACTTCTAGCTGTAAAAACCAGTAGGGGTGGGTGGTGGAAGAAACTGCTGGTCTCACAGGAAAGTCTGTTTAAAGGGCCCACATAGTCCTAGAACATATGCAAACCCACCCACTGTGGAAACCAACACCAGGGCAGCAGATACAGGGGCACCAGTTGCATTTGGGAAGTGGGTGCATGACTGGAAGCAGGGAAAGTGCCAAGCAAGCTTCCAGCAGCCAGGCAGTGGTATTGTCCCCTCTCTGACTCCTCCCCCACATACGAGCCACAAAGTGGTGAAGTGGTTTTCCCCACTGTAACAAATACCTAGGGCTCCACCCCATACAACTTAACAGGTGTGCTAAGACAGGGAGTCAAAGCAGCTCTACCAAATACACAGAAACAAACACAGGGAGGCTGCCAAATTGAGGAAATAAAGAAATATGACTCAAATAAAAGAGCAGGATAAAATCCCAGAAAAAGTACTAAGCAAAATGGAGTTAGCTAACCTATCAGATGCAAAGTTCAAAACACTGGTGATAAGGATGCACAGAGAACTTAGTGAGTATAGCAAAAGCATAAAGGAAGAAATAAAGGCTACACTAAGTTAAATAAAGAAGTCAAAATGAAGGGAACCAACAGTGGAGGGGATGAAGCCTAGAATCAAATCAACAATTTAGAATATAAGGAAGAAAAAAAGCTTCAACCAGAACAGACTGAAGAAATAAGAATTCAAAAAAAGAGGAGAGTATAGGAAGACTCTGGGACATCTCCAAAAAGGGCCAACATATGTATCATAGAAATGCTAAAAGGAGAAGAGGAAGAGCAACAAATTGAAAACTTATTTGAAAAAAATAATGGAAGAAAACTTCCCTAATTTGGTGAATGAAATAGATATACAAGTCCAGGAAGCACAGAGAATCCCAAACAACTTGGGCCCAAAGAGGACAACACCAAAACACATCATATTTAAAATACCAAAGGTTAAAGATGAAGAGAGAATCTTAAAAGCAGCAATTGAAAAGCAAATAGTAACTTACAAAGGAGTTCCCATAAGACTGTCAGCTGATTTCTCAAAAGAAACTTTGCAGGCTAGAAGGGACTGGCAAGAAGTATTCAAAGTGATCAAAAGCAAGGACCTATAACCAATATTACTCTACCCAGCAAAGCTATCACGTAGAATTGAATGAAGGGCAGATAAAGTGCTTCCCAGGCAAGGTAAAGTTAAAAGAGTTCATTATCACCAAGCCCTTATTATATGAAATGTTAAAGGGACTTATATAAGAAAAAGAAGTTCAAAACTTATGAACACTAAAATGACAATAAACTCACAATTATCAACGACTGAATCTAAAAAACAAAAACAGAAAACTAAGCAAACAACTAGAACAGGAACAAAATCATAGATATAGAGATCATTTGGAGGGCTACTAGGGGGCAGAGGTAAGGGGAAGAATGAGGGACAAGGTACAGGGATTAAAATGCATCATTGGTAGGTACAAAATAGACAGGGGGAGGTTAAGAATAGTATAGGAAATGGAAAAGCCAAAGAACTTATATACGTGACCTACGGATATGAAGTAAGGGGAGGGGATTGCTAGGAGGAAGGCTGATACTGAGCAGAGGGGGGGAAGGGGGAAAAATTGGGACAACTGTAACAGCATAATCAATAAAATATACTTTAGAAAAATAAAATAAAATCATAATTAGATAATTATGACAGTGAAAAAGCATTTCACAGAAAACAAAACAACTAGACATATGATACCAAAATTTATGATTTCTTTTTTTTTTAAAGATTTTAGTTACTTATTTTTAGACAAAGAGGATGGGGGGGGAGAAAGAGAAGGAGGGAAACATCAATGTGTGGTTGCCTCTCACATGCCCCCAACTGGGGACCTGGCCTGAAACCCAAGCATGTGCTCTGACCAGGAATTGAACTGACAACTCTTTGGTTCACAGACTGGTGCTCAATCAACTGAGCCACATCAGCCAGGGCAAATTTATAATTTCTTAATCAAATGCAGGAACAGTGGTCTGAAGTACATAATCAGAGAGGCTGGGAGAAACCAAATCAGGTCCTGAAAATTCTTACTCTTTTTTTTTTTTAAAGATTTTATTTTTATTTATTTTTAGAGAGAAGGGAAGGGAGGGAGAAAGAGAGGGATAGAAACAGCAATGTATGGTTGCCTCTCACATGGCCCTCACGGGGACCTGGCCCGCAACCCAGGCATGTGCCCTGACTGGGAATCGAACCAGGACCGCTTGGTTCCCAGCCCATGCTCAATCCACTGAGCTACACCAGCCAGGGAAAATTCTTACTCTTAAAAAAAGCAAGGGAGGAACACCTAAATATTTTCAAATAAGATATGACCAGTGAAGGAAAATGAGAACAAGTCCTAAAATTCATCAGTGTCATGAAACCTGCTTCGGTAAAAGTATAAGCATATAAATGTAATATCTTATTATAGAAATAAAAAATGACATCTATTGAAGTTGATTAGTGTCATTGGTTAAACTCTTTGATAGGAGAAAATATAGTGTTTAGAGTAGTAAAATCAGTGTGAGTGGTGGTTTCTAGAGCCAAGAGTACAAGTTTTTCAATAAGAGTTAGTTGTGCAGTGTCTGGCACAAATAACTCCCCTTTTTAATCACAAAATCTTTTATTACATAATCATAAGCATGTAATTATGTAACAGAAAAATATCAATCTCAAGCACACCATATGACATTTTAGGTGAAATGTTCAAATTGCTGTCCACATCGTGTCAGACATTCATGTGTCCTACTCAAGCAAGCCTTACTTCTGCCAGAACTTTCACATTCAGAACTGTGCTAGGTACTTTGAGAAACAGAAGGGAAGTATAAAGCATAATCTCTTCTCTAGAGATGTTTATTATTTTACTCTGAAGATAAGACATTTTTTCACATAAAACAAACTAGATAGCCACATAACATGCTATGTCAATAATGGTTCCTGTGCTTTACACAACTTTGAGAGTACCATTTATATCTTAATCAATATGAGTGGCATCCCCTGGATTTGTGCTGCACGCAGCCTGCTCAGCCGTACTTTATGGACCTGGGAATTATTCAGTCTTCATTTTCATTTGTTTTCCTGAGAGTAAGTAGTGTAAACAATAAAGCTTCCCATGGCTTCCCATTTCACTAGAATAACACCACAAAATCTTAATTTGACCTATTGCTAAATTTGATCTGGCCCCAACCAAACTCTCTAGCTTTATCTCTTGCCACGTCACCCCTCCACTTGACATTTCAGGCTGATCTGAATTTATCATGGATTCTTCAACAATCTGCCACAATCATACATCCCTTGTCCAAGCCAGAAACCTGAAAGTATCATATTCCATCTTCTTCACATTAATCAGTTTGTCTCCTAAATAGCTCCTTAGACCTTCCACTTTTCTCTTTGCCTTTTGCCATTGTTGTTCACCTGGTGTCGGTTCCTACAACAGTTTTGTAAGTGGTCTTCCTGTCTCAGACTTGTCTATTTTCACCTTTTCCCCCATGTGTAATCAGAGTGATCCTTTACAAAGTACAAATTTGATTCTGTCATGGCACTGACATTAACAGTCAGATACAATTCAAAATACTTGCCCTGGCTGGTGTGGCTCAGTGGATTGAGCACCAGCCTGCAAACCAAACGGTCACTGGTTTGATTCCCAGTTGGGGCGTATGCCTGGGTTTCAGGCCAGGTCCCCAGTAGGGGTTCTTTTTTTTCTCCCCCTCCCCCCTCTCTCAAAAAATACATTGTAAAAATCTTTTAAAAAACCCAAAATATTTAAAAATATTTTATTGGACACTTTAGGATTTTTGTTTCTGTCAATTTCTTAGCCTTCTTTCTTGAACATTCTCTCTCCCCTATTGTACTTTAGTCATACTGCATTCTCAGTTTTGTCAATATATCAAAGCATTTTGGTTCTGAACTACATAGGTAGTTCTTTTTGGTTCTTTTTGGTTGGAATACTCTCCAATCTATTTACCTCTTTACTCCAATTTGTTAGCAGGCAATCTTCTCAGAAGCCTTCAGATATAAACTTAGATGTTACTTCTCCTGAGTTGCTTTTTCTGTGTTCTTTAAAGCCTGGGTTAGATGTTCTACTGTATGTTTGTAGAGCATACTCTACTTCTCATTTAGTTGCATATATCATAATGTGTTGTATTTGTTTATCTTTCACATTATCTTTATAAGTTTCTTGAGGTCAAAGACAATTGTGTTTCAGCACCTTGTCTATCTCTCTCTCTCTCTCCCTCTCTCTCTCTCTTTCTCTCTGTCTCTCTCTCTCTCTCTCTCTCTCTCTATATATATATATATATATACTTTCAGTTAAAGTATATATATACTTTTAATTATAGTTTACATTTGATATTATTAGGTATTAGTTTCAGATGTACAGCATAGTGCTTAAAAGATCAGGTACCTTATATTGTACTCCTCCCGATATTTCAAGTACCCACCTGGCCTCGTACATAGTTATTATGATATTATTGACTATATTCCCTATGCTATAATTTACATCCCCATGATTATTTTGTAACTGCCAATTTGCACTTTTAAATCCTTGCACCTTTTTCACCCATCCCCCCAACCTCCTCCCCTCCATCAACTGACACTCTATTCTTTGAATCTGTGAGTGTACTTCTATTTTAAAAATTATTTTCTTTAGATTCCCCATATAAGTGAAATCATATATTTGTCTTTCTCTGTCTGAATTATTTTTCTTAGTTTAATACCTTCTAAGTCCATTCATGCTATCACAAAAGGTAATATTTCGTTCTTTTTCATGGCTGAATACTATTTCATTGTGTCTGTGTACCACAGATTTTTATCCATCTTCTATTGATGGGTACTTGTGTTCCTTCCATATCTTTGCTATTGTAAAAAATGCTGCAATGAACATAGAGGTACATATATTCTTTGAAATTAGTGTTTTCATTTTCTTTGGATATATTCCTAAAAGTAGAATCACTGGGTCATAAGGCAATTTCATTTTTAATTTTTTGAGGAACCTCCACACTAATCAACATTCCCACCAGCAGTGCATGAGGATTCCATTTTCTCTACATCCTCAACAATGCCTGTTGTTTGTTGATTTATTGGTGATACCATTCTGACAGGTGCGATGTGGTATCTCATTGTTTTTTTTTTTCTTTTTTAAAAAGATTTTATCTACTTATTTTTAGAGAGAGGGGAAGGGAGAGAGAAAGAGAGGGAGAGAAGCATCAATGTGTGGTTACCTCTCAGGAGCCTCCTACTGGGGACCTGGCCCACAACCCAGGCATGTGCCCTGACCGGGAATCTAACTGGTGACCCTTTGGTTCCCTGCCCACGCTCAATCCACTGAGCTACACCAGCCAGGGCGTGATGTTTTGATTACTATAGTCTTGTAGTATAGTCTGATATCAGGTAATGTGATACCCCCTACTGTGTTCTTTTTCAAGATTTCTGTTGCTATTTGAAGTCTTTTGTGTTGTCATAAAAATATTTGGATTATTTATTCTAGTTCTGTGAAATATGCCAATGGTATTTTGATGGGAATTGTGTTGAGTCATAACTGATATGTCTTGAATGAATTATTCATTCCATGGTAATTTCTAAAAAATGTGGTAGAAAAGGCTCAATTTATGAGCCCATAAAATCTTAAATTTTTCTTCATCAGAATAGAAGGTATTGATTAATATGCACTAATACTAATAAAATGTTGGAAGCAACCTGAGTGCCCATTAGTGAGTGAATGGATCAAAAACCTATGGTACATTTACACAATGGAATACTACACAGCGGAAAGAAAGAAGGAACACCTACCCTTTGTGACAGCATGGATGGATTTGGAGAGCATTATACTAAGTGCAGTAAGCCAGGTGGTGAAAGACAAATACCATATAATCTCACCTATAAGTGTAAACTAATCAACAAAACAAACAAGCAAGCAAAATATAACCAGAGACATTGAAATTAAGAACAAACTGATAGTAACCAGAGGGGAGGTGAGAGGGGATAATGAGGGGAAAAGGGGGAAGAGTTTTCAGGAACACATAAAGGACACATGGACAAAGCCAAAGAGGGGTAGGATCAAGGGTGGGAAGTGGGGATGGCTAGGGTTGGGGGGAGTGGTGGGCGTAAAATGGTAAGAACTGTATTTGAACAACAATTAAATAAAAAAATGGAAGAAAAAACACCAATTTTTTCATTCAATCATAATAAATATTCAAACAGTAAACAACTAATGATAGAGGTAAAACTACCTTTAAGAAACTCTTTATATATTAAACTATGCATGATTATTTCCATTATAACAAATAAAATAACACTATACAGGACTAATGCTATTAATTTCTATTCAAGTAGCAAATTAGTCTGTCAAAATAGACTTAGTATTTTGTCTGGTTGAATATTATAACTGCATTCAGACACCTTATGCCTGCTTCAGGAAATGGTAAAGATGAGGTTTTAAATAAAAATACTTGAGTATTTAAAATACTGAAATGTAAATGTGTTAATAATATCCATATTAATAATCATTGTCAACTAAACATTTTAATTATTTTGATACAAATAATACAAAATATGTTTTTTACTACAATCAAATTAGAGATAAACTGTCAGAGGAATAAAAGTGATTCCTTAATGCATCTACTAAATTGGATTTTTTAGGTAAAGGTTTTAGAAAAATGTATTTTAATATTTCAGTTTAGTTTGAAATCAAGAACTATGTTTGCATTTTTTAAGTTCTACATTTTTGTGTATATTAAACTTAAAAAATGAAAAAATCAAAATGTTGCAGGATGTTTTTCTTTCATATATAAAAGCTGTTGAACTTTATTATATTAATGTTATCTTTACATTGGTTTTGGTCTATTTTAACTTTTTGTTATATAAGTGCTCAACTCACTTTGAGGTTTGTCTCTTTTATCTATTTTATACTTGTAGCATTTCTACAAAAAAGCAGCTGCCTTTGTATTACAAGTAGTTGGTAAACATTCTCCACAACTAGCTCAGGCAATAGTTGATTGTGGGACACTGGATATGCTGGCGATATGCCTGGAAGATTTTGACCCTGGAGTCAAAGAGGCTGCAGCCTGGGCACTTGGATGTATAGCAAGACATAATGCAGATAATGGAGCATATTTTAAACTAGGATTATTAAAGTTTATATTTATTAGGTAAATCTGGCTTTGTTTCATAAAACATAGGTGAGTTTTTAATGATGTTTCTATGTATTATGAGAGATAAGTTCTACATGATGCCCAAGTTGTTTGGGTTATAAGTTCATGAAAACATCTATACATTCTAGTCTTTATCTTAGTTAGCAGAAGAGAAATCTGTAGATGGAAAGAGAAGGGGGGCCAGGAATTGGGCGAATAACATGTTAGTTTTTAAAGGCCTTGGCAAACTGGTTCAGTTAAAAAATCATTCTAGTTTGTCACCCCTTAGGGTATATTGAGTCTTCACTCTTACTTATAATATAAGGTATTCCAAATCAGTCAGGAGCCATGTCATATGAGTGAGTAATGTTAAACACATATGGGCATAACTTTCTAAGACATGTTTGTATTCAGCTTGTATTGAGCAGGAAGGAGGAGAAAAAGAAGGACCACCTTCGCTTATAAACTGACAGCTCAGTGCCAGGACCTCTTGTGTGAAGTTTACGCTGACACACCTGATAAATAAAAAATACATAGGGAACAAAACTGCCCTTACAACTTTATAGAAGTTGCTAAATAATATGAACAAATAACACAACAAGACTATGCACTTTAACATATGTAAAAATGACCTACTTTGCTAGTAATCAAAAACTGCATATGAAAACATCATTGTAAACATCTTTACCCCCTTTTATTACTGGGGGGGGGGAGAGTAAAGCAGAAATAGAGCCAAATGGCTAAGAGCATTGTGGTGATAGACAGGATGAGTTTGAGTCCAAGTTTTACTGTTTATTTGCTATGCGACGTTGAGTATAGCTTTTAACTTTTCTGAACCTTTACTTCCTCATCTGCAAAAAGAGGATAATTACTTCAGAGTTACTTCAGAGATTTGCTGTAGATGGTCAAAGTTGCTGCCTTAGAGATTTGTTGTGAGGATGATGAGCTAATACATGTGAAGCACTTAGAACAATGCTTGACACGTGGTAAATATTCAAAAAGTGAAAGGTATTATTAATACTGATGGTTAGAGAGGACATGATAATATTTATACCCATTGGTGGAGGCACTACAAATTGCATAAACTTGTGGCAAGTTGTTTGGTAAAACTAATCTAAGTCACAAAAGGGTTTATGGTTACTCTAAAAAGCCTGCTTTGGGAATTGTTCCTAAGGAAATAATTGCACAGAATGAAAAACTATATTCATGCAAGTGTTATTGTAATGTTATTTGTAATAGCACCCCCCCCCAAATATTTGGCAGGAATTTAGAAGTTAAATTATGGCAGTTTACTTAATGGTCTCTCATTCAACAAAAGGTAATTATAATGTAAAAAGAGCAAAATTATATATTACAGTTACAATAATATAAAAATAAGTTTTATATGAACATAATTACAAAAAGATACATGTTTGTGTTACTAGGGTGATAGAATTAAGGATTTTTTTCTTCATTTCCCAAGTTTTCTTTCTTTGCTTTTTTTTTAAAGTCTAGCTTTTTCTAAAAATCTTTATTGTATTTTTTCCATTACCATTTAGTACCCATATACCCTATCTCACTCCAGCAATCACCACACTGCTGCCCATGTCCATGAGTCCTTTTTCCTTTTTGCTCAACCCCTCCACTCCCTAACTTCCCCTCCTTCCAGCTGTCATCTGTTCTCCATCTATGAGTCTGCCTCTGTTTTGCTTGTTAGTTAAGTTTGTTCATTAGATTCCACATATGAGTGAAATCGTATGGTATTTGTCTTTCTCTGACTGGCTTATTTCACTTAGCATAATGTTTTCCAGGTGCATCTATACTGTTGCAAAGGGTAAAATTTTCCTCTTTTTTATGGCTGAGTAGAATTCCATTGTGTAAATGTCACATGGTTGTTTTATCTACTCATCTATTGATAGACACTTGGGCTACTTCTATATCTTGGTGATTGTATATAAGCTGCAATGAATAGGGGTGCTTATGTTCTTTTGAACTAGTCTTTTTGGTTCCTTAGTATTTATTCGTAGAAGTGAGATTGCTGGGTCAAAGGCAGATCCATTTTTAATTTTTTGAGGTATCTCCATACTGCTTTCCACAGGTAGCTGCACCAGTCTTCATTCGTACCAATAGACCAAAAGATTCCCTTTCTCCACATCCTCACCAGCACTTCTTGTTTATTGATTTATTGATGATAGCCATTCTGACAGGTGTGAGATGGTATCTCATTGTGGTTTTAATTTGCACTTCTCTGATGATTAGTGACATTGAGCACCTTTTCATATGCCTGTTGGTCATCTGTATGTCCTCTTTGGATAAGTGTCTATTCAGATCCTTTGCCCATTTTTTAACTGGGTTGTTTGTTTTTTTGGTGTTGAGTTTTGTAAGTACTTTATAAATTTTGGATATTAACCCCTTATCAGATGTGTTGGCCAGTGTGTTCTCCCATTCTGTGGATTGTCTTTGCATTTTGTTGATGATTTTCTTTGCTGTGCAAAAACGTTTTAATGTAGCCCTGTTTGTTTATTTTTTTCTTTTGTTTTTCTCACCTTGGGAGATATATCTATAAAAAATTGATATGAGCAATATCAGAGATTTTACTGCCTATGTTTTCTTCTAGAATTTTTATGGTTTGGGGTCTAACATTTAAGTCTTTGATCCATTTTGAATTTACTCCTGTGTGTGGTATAAGAATGTGGTTTAGTTTCATTTTACTGCATGTGTCTGTCCAGTTTTCCCAAGATCATTTATTGAAGAAACTATCTTTAGCCCATTGCATGTGCTTGCTTCCCTGTGAATATTAATTGACTATAAAGGTGCAGGCTCATTCCTGGGCTCTCTATTCTGTCCCATTGATCTGCGTGTCAGTTTTTATGCCAGTGCCAGGCTGTTTTGATTACCATGGCCTTGTAATATAGTTTGACATTAAGTAGCGTGGTTCCTCCAACTTTGTTCTTCTTTCTCAGGATTGCTGTGCTATGCAGAGCCTTTTGTGGTTCAATATAAATTTTTGAGATATTTGTTCTAGTTCTATGAAATATGTCATTGGAATCTTGATAGGAATTGCACTGGACCTATAGATTGCTTTGGGTAGTATGGACATTTAAATGATGTTAATTCTTCCTATCCATAAACACAGTGTGTGCTTTCACTTATTTGTGTCTTCTTCAATTTTGATGTAGACACCAGCCTGCAGTGTCCACGGGGTCACAGCTGAGACATGAGACAAATTCACATGGACTACCGAGTCCCGTGGAGGAAAAGGGAAGGCATAGCCACTCTCTCAAGGGGAGAGTGCCTTGAAGCACCTCGGCCACTCTCTCAAGAGGAGAGTGCAGACCCTTGCCTTGACAGGCTTTTATTGCTTTTCTGGGCACATTACATTGAGCATGGTTTTCATTTACTATGCACAGTCCTCATTGACTATGCATAGGATCACTGTAGGTGATTACCTTTTACAGATAACAAAGGAGAGGATGTTGCTAATTATAACAAGAAAGAAGGATATTTGCAAATGTAAAGTGAAAAGTGGTTGAACTGGTTAAACTTGTCCTTGGAAGGTTTAGCATGGACTTTAGGAAGTTGCAGTAAGCCCTTGCTGCCTCAATTCAGGGTAAGGGAGTTTTAGCAAAGAAAGTTTCAAAATGTCCTAGGTACAAAGCAGGCCTGATTCCCCACGGGAGAACCTGTCCGTGGGTGTGGGTCCTGTATCACTCTCCACTGGTCCCTCCGAGTGGGAACTGGGCCCATGCCACTCAGAGCGGTCTCCCATACAATTTCTTTCTTCAGTGTCTTGTAATTTTCTGAGTACAGGTCTTTTACATCCTTCGTTAAGTTTATTCCTAGGTATTTTACTCTTTTTGAAGCAGTTGTGGATGGGATTGTTTTCTTAATTTCCCTTTCTGTCAGATCATTATTGGCATATAAAAATGCAACTGATTTCCGGATATTAATTTTGTATCCTGCTATTTTGCTGAATTCATTTATCAGCTCTAGTAGTTTCTTGGTGTGGAATCTTTGGGGTTCTCTATGCGTAGTATCATGTCACCTGCTAATAAAGACAGTTTCACTTTTTCCTTTCCAATTTGGATGGTTTTTACTTTTCTTCTTGTTTGATTGCTGCATCTAGGACTTCCAGTACTATGTTGAATAAAGAGGTGAAAGTGGACATCCCTGCCTTGTTCCCCATCTTAAGGGGAATGCTTGTAGTTTTTGCCCATTGAATATGATGCTGACAGTGGGTTTGTCATATAGGGCCTTTATTATATCTAGGTATGTTCCCTGTATTCCCACTTTGCTAGGAGTTTTTTTTACCATAAATGGGTTCTAGATTTTATCAAAAGCTTTTTCTGCACCTATTGATATGATCATGTGGTTTTTAGCCTTCATTTTGTTTATATGGTGTATCACATTTATCGATTTGCAGATGTTGTACCATCCTTGCATTCCTGGAATAAATCCCACTTAATCATGGTGTATGATCTTTTTGATACATTGCTCTACTCGGTTTGCTAATATTTCATTGAGGATTTAGCATCTATGTTTGTCAGGGATATTGGCCTATAACTCTCTTTATCTGCTTTTGGAATTAAGATAATGCTGGCTTCATAAAATGAGTTTGGGGGCCTTCCTCTTGGATTTTATAAAATAGTTTGAGAAGGAGAGTTGTTATTTCTTTTCAGAATGTTTGGTAAAATTCGCCTGTGAAGCCATCTGGTCCAGGGCTTTTGTTTGTTGGGAGTTTTTTGATTACTACTTCAATTTCATTAGGTGTAATCTGTGTATTCAGATTCTCTGTTTCTTCCTGATTTACTTTTGTAAGATTGTATGTTTCTAGGAATTTATTCATTTCACCCAGGTTGTCCAGTTTCTTGGCATATAGTTGTTCATAATATTTTCTTACAATCTTTTGTATTTCTTTGTTGTCAGTTGTTACTTCTCCTCTTTCACTTCTGATTTTATTTATTTGGGTCCTCTCTCTTTTTTTCTTGACAAGTCTGGTTAAAGGTTTGTCAATCTTGTTTATCTTTTCAAAGTACCAGATCCTGGTTTCAATGACCTTTTGTATTGTCTTTTTTTAGATTCTATTTCATTTATTTCTGCTCTGATCTTTATTATTTCTTTCCTTCTACTTACTCTGTGCTTTGTTTATTGTTCTTTTTCAAGTTCCTTTATTTGTAAAGTTAGATTGTTTATTTGAGCTTTTACTTGTTTGCAGGCCTGCAATGCTATGAATTTCCTTTTATAATTGCTTTCCCCATGTCCCACAAATTTTGGGTTATTGTGTCCTCAATTTTGATTTGTTTCAAGGTATCATTTGATTTCTTCCTTGATCTCATTTTTGACCCCCTTGTTGTTTAATAACATGTTATTTAGCGTCCATGTCTTTGCATGTTTTTCAGTGTTCTTCTTGTGATTGATTTCAGTTTCAAAGCATTGTGGTCAGAGAAGGTTGTTGATATGATTTCAATCTTCTTAAATTTACTGAAACTTGTTTTGTGTCCTAACATGTGGTCTGTCCTAGAAAATGTTCCATATACACTTGAAAATATGTACAGTCTGCTGCTTTGGGGTGAAATGCTCTGAAGATATCAATTAAATCCATTTGATCTAGTATATCATTTAAGGCCACTGTCTCCTTGTTGATCTTCTGCCGGGAAGATCTATCCATTGAAGTCAATGGTGTGTTAAAATTCCCAAACATGACTGTATTTCTGTTGATCTCTCTCTTATGTCTATCAAGATTTGATTTACATATTTAGGTGCTCCTATGTTGGGTGCATAAATGTTTACTAGGGTTATATTCACTTGTTGCATTGTTCCCTTTATCATTATGTAGTGTTCTTTTTTGCCTCTTACTATAGCCTTGGTTTTAAAGTTTCTTTTGTCAGATATAAGTTTTTTTTCTTTTCTATTTGCATGAAATATCTTTTTCCATCCCTTTACTTTTAGTCTGTGTGTCTCTTTCGATCTGAAATGGATCTCTTGGAGGCAGCATATACATGGGCCTTGTTTTCTTATCCATTTAGCTACCCTATGTCTTTTGGTCAGAGCATTTAAGCCATTTACATTGAAGGTGATTATGGATAGATACATATGTAGTGCCGTTTTATTAGACTGTTTTCCTCTGTTTTTTTTTTTCTCTTTTTCTTCTTCTTAAAGTAAGCCTTTTAACATTTGTTGCAGTACTGGTTAGGTGTTAACAAACTCCTTCAGCTTTTTCTTGTCTGGGAAACTCCTTATTTCTCCTTCAATTTTCAATGATAGCCTTGCTAGGTAAAGTAGCCTTGGTAGTAGGTCCTTGCTTTTCATCACCTTGAATATTTCATGCCACTCCCTTCTGGCCTGAAATGTTTCTGTTGAGTAATCAGATGCCAGTCTAATTGGTGCTCCCTTGTAGGTTACTACCTGCTTTTTTCTTGTAGCTTTTAGGATTCTCTCCTTGTTTTTAAGCCTTGTCATTTTAATTATGATGTGTCTTGGTGTTGGCCTCTTTGGGTTCAATTTGTTTAGGACTCTCTGA
Organism: Micronycteris hirsuta; assembly: GCA_004026765.1. NCBI lineage: Eukaryota > Metazoa > Chordata > Mammalia > Chiroptera > Phyllostomidae > Micronycteris > Micronycteris hirsuta. The sequence continues at coordinate 4,914 of PVJI01006283.1, read as the reverse complement.
GCTTCCTGGACTTGTGTGACTTTTTCCTTCACCAGATTAGGGAAGTTTTCAGTCATTATTTCTTCAAATATGTCCTTGATCTCTTTCTTGCTCTCTTTTCCTTCTGGTATTCCGAGGATGTGGATGTTGCTATACTTCATGTTGTCCAAAATGTTTCTTACGCTCTCTTCCTTTTTAATTTTTTTTTTCTGCTCTGCCTGGGTGTTTGTTTCTACCTTGTCTTCCAAAACACTAATTTGATCTCTGCTTTATCTAACCTACTGATTATTCCCTCCAGTGTGTTATTTATTTCAGATATTGCATTCTTTATTTCTGACTGGTCCTTTTTTTGTGTGGTTTCTATGTCTTTTTTCATGCTGTTGAGTATCTTTATAATTGTTATTCTAAACTCTGTATCTGACAAATTGCTTGCCTCCAATACTTTTAGTTCTTCTGGAGAATTCTCTTGTTTTTTCATTTGTGGCCTGTTTCTTTATCTTCCCATTTTGGCTGCTTCTTTGTATTTTCTTAGTTGCTAAACTAATCAGCCATTAAACAAGACCGGCTCTTAATCTAATGAAGCTGTAATCAGCAGCTGGGCTTAAGCACCACAGGGTGGGGCAGAGTAATTTCTGTGGGTGAAGCCATTGCTTCCCTTCAGGCTGATGCTATTTGGAGAGGAGTGGTCTGCCTCAGAAAGCTGGCTTCTGCAGTATGGGGAATGACTCAGCACAGGGATCCTGGTAGCTATTCCTTTGTTCTCTCCCCAGGGCCACCAGCACTAGACTCACCTCAAGGGTCTCTAGTTCACTCTGCCCTCCCTCTACCGGAACCCAGGGTAACTGGTTGCAAACAAAATTTTGTGCATTGGCCCTTTAAGAGGCTCTTTGCATCTCTAGTCATCTCTCACCAGCAGATAGTGGCCCTGCTGCTTTTCACAGCTGGACGTTATCTGGGTTCCTTTCTGGCTCTGTTGCTGTAGGTTGGGGTGTCCTGCTTGGGGGTCAGACCCCACACTTTTTAGGGGGAATGCCCTGGCTACTGAAGTATCCCTCCAGAACTTCAGATGCCATCCATGAGAGCTAGCCCTCTCGTGTCTCCATACTCCCTACCAGTCATGTTGTGGTGAACTGGTTTTTTCTCTATGCATGGTTATAAGGATTCTCTCCCGCTAGTATTCAGTTGATTATTCAGGATGCTTTCTCTACAATTCAGTTGTAATTGCAGATTGGTCCTGGGAGGAGGTTAATGTAGCTTCCACTTATTCCTGCACCCTCTTGGATCATCATTTCCAGATTTTTGATGTATATGTATGTATAAAATAATAGCTACCATTTACTGAGTAATTACTATATGCCTGGCTCTGTACAGTGTGCTTCAGATACATTATCTCATTTTGATTATGCTACCCTTATGGTAGATATTAGTCTCCCTGTTAAACAGAGGAAGAAAGTGGAACTTAGAGAGGATACCTAAAATTATAATAAAGGTGGACCTAACATTTGAGCCTAAATCTGTCTGAATCCAAAGCCCATGTTAACCACTTTGCCATACAGCTTCACTAAACACTTCTTGAAAGAGCATGGAAGAAGAAATTCAAACAGAAACAGTAAGAAGTTCTCTAATGGTTATGTTTCATTTGGTTCTAAAATGATGACACTATTAGAGACAGAAAATGAATAAAATGATATGAAAGTATTGAGAAAGTAAACTATTGTCATGCTTAGAATGATTCAGAATTAGTATATTAAAATGATTTCCTTAATATCAAGATTTTGGTTTTCTAGATAGGTTCACCTTAGGACTGTTGCTTAATACATGTTGATTGAAAAAACTAAGGTAGTCTTTTAAATCAGAAGCTGGTTATCATGGAGAAACTACATGAAAAAAATTTAACTATATATTTGTAATTTCAGAGAATTTTATGGCAAGCAGATTATACTGGGTTGTCTAAAAAACCTATATGGTTTTTTTTTTTAAGATTTTTTTATTTTTACTTATTTTTAGAGAGAGGGGAAGGGAGGGAGAAAGAGAGGGAGAGAAACAGCAATGTATGGTTGCCTCTCACATGGCCCTCATGGGGACCTGGCCCGCAACCCAGGCAGCCCTGACTGGGAATCGAACTGGGACCCTTTGGTTCCCAGCCCGCACTCAATCTACTGAGCTACACCAGCCAGGGCTATGGTTTTTTTCTGTAAAATAAAAGACATGTTTTTCATTTTCACCAATAACTTTATTGATTTGGATATTTTGAGTGTGTTGGCTACCTCTCACATGGTATAACATTGATTGTTATTAATTAATGTCTCGATTTGATCACTATCAACTTCATCTGTCCTATTTCACTGTGGAGCATCATCCAGCATGAAACTTTGCAAACCACTTTTGACATGTTTGATCAGTCACAGCACCTTCTCCATACACTGCACAAATCCTTTTTTGAGTTTCAGTTGTGTTTTTACCTTTCTTGAAATAATAAAGCATAATATGCCAAAAATGTTGTTTATTTTCTTCTATCTTCACTATTAAATAGCTACACAAAAAATCACCAATTTTGATGTTTTTTTTTTAAATGCATGCTGGTATAACAGCTGTCACAATACAATCTAACAAAATTGTTTTTGATGACATTAAAGACAACTAAGCACTACTAAAGCCATTTATGGAAAAAACAAAATGAACTTTTTGGCCAACCCATGATATGAGTATTTCAAAGGGTGGTGCAAAAGAGCTTTGAGGGACAACTGTACAGGCACATTCTCAGTCAAGCACCCATTGATATCTTTTCCATACCTCATTTTTGTTCAGTTTGAGGATAAATGACAATGGTTTATAAATAGAATCTGTCTTAGGGATTCCATTCCAATTTTTTGCTATAATCTGGTTTCCACATGGTATTCATGGTACTTAAAGGCCTGGGACCCAGAAGCTCCCAGAAGAGATTACTGCATAGGTTTCTCTGAAAGAAGGGGAAATGTTATTAGTAAGAAATAAAACAAGTAATCACTCACATCCCGAATATCTGTGGAAATAGAAGATTTACCTCCAAATAATCTGTTTTCTTTCTTGACAAAAATGGAATATATTGAGATTAATAAGAGGATATTCATTCAGTGTTTTCTTCTTAGTGAGGAAATATTTAAGCAGTTTAAGAAATATAAACTTCAAATACAGATGCAAAAGGAAGTGTATCTTTAAGGTCAGTAGAAGGAAAATATATTGTGTATAGGAAATAAAAATAAAGTAAGCAGCCCCAGCTCAGTGGATTGAGCACAGGCTGGCAAACCAAAGGGTTGCCAATTTGATTCCTAGTTGGGGTACATGCCTGGGTTGCGGGCCAGGTCCCCAGTAGGAGGTGAGGTGCCCAAGAGGCAACCGGGCACTGGTGTTTCTCTCCCTCTCTTTTTCCCTCCCTTCCCCCTCTCTAAAAATAAATAAATAAGAATCTTTAAAAATAGAAAGTAAGCATACAGTTAGTAGAGGCGAGAATGAAAGGGCATCATCTGACTTTTCCTTATTTGAAAAATACAATTTATAAAGTCTATACTTAGGTATAGATTTTAAAGCATTTTACTGATAATTAAGGGGAACTGGGTGCTAACCACCAAAAATGACAGGTTTTAAAAAAATTCTGTTCAAATTATATCATTAAATTTCTATGATTGAACCACCAGTTATTAAACACACTTGATAATATATACGTCTTACTTTGAAGATAAATTCTTTCTTTATATTTTTCCTGCTCCTTAATAAAAGCTGAGGTAGAATTCTTCTCATGTTGGTTGTCTCTCTTTTTCCTTGTTTCTATACTCTTTCACTCTGTAGAAGCATTATAATAAATGTCAAATCTCTCACTATTTCTAAAGATTAGTCTTGCTTTTGGAGACACAAGTAGTGATGCAAAGGGGGCGGGAGTGTGAGAGGTAAGGGGGAAGGAACCATGGCTCTGTGGAGCCACAATGCTTCTGCTGGGAGGGCCCCAGAAAGGTGCCTTCACCCTGCTCAAGGTCCTCCTTCCCTCCTCCCACCTGGCAGCTTCTTCTGCCTGCCTTGCTACTCTGGAGCACAACAGCTTTGTGGAGGAATGCTTCCAATGAACTTGGGTTAAGAGTGTGGCGAAAATTAGAGTACTTAGTGAGGTGAGGGCAATAGCCTGACTAAAAGTGTGAGGAAGGAGGAACCATATAAGTGTTTTTTGTATAAACAATCTTTCATATTTGGCCTCAAAAGTAAGTTTTAAGTGTTGATTTTGGGAGCTTTAGCTAAAAATCCTGTCTTTTGTCAACTTTGTCTCTTATAAATTTTGGCTGTTTTCAAGCCTGGCAAACAGGAATACATTTGTTTCGGTGTTAAAAACATTTTAGTTATTGATATAATTGTTCTATATTATAGATGAGGAAATTGAAGTAGAAAGGTTAAAGGGTTTATTCTGGTCAGACAGCAATTAGTGGTGGAACTGGTGGAACTCAAAACCTTTCAGAAATTTTTTCATTTTTATAGTGTGAGAACGAAAGTGTACGAGAGCTCATCATTCTTCATTTTAACTTCCTTCTTGTATTTGAATGTCTTGCCAGATACCTCTGTTTTAATCCCTGATGGCTGGTTTCCACATGTGTAACTATTCTTTCTCCTGTAGACCTGATTTATGCCCTTTGGACCTGAATCAAGTGAGAAATTTCCATTCCAGTTCAGTAGCAGTTAGGAGATGAGATTGCAGTGGCCAAAGATGAGCAGTGCTTCCAGGAAGTGGCTGATTTGGACACTACAGAAACCTGTAGTAGAGTGTATCCTATTTACTAAATAAGTAATGTAAGGAAGGAATCCAGACAGAGCTGGCCCACCCAATTCTTTTTTTATCTTGTATAGCATGATGAAATGATTAAAGGAGATAACAATTTAAAAATTCAGAAGTTTTGCAAATATTCTTTTTTTTTT